>NGKG01000004.1:339109-360430 GCA_002162505.1 Myriosclerotinia scirpicola
GTATGCTGGGGGTTGGGGTTAGGGTGTTCGGATTTGAATACTACTAGGTAGGTATGCACTTGTATTTGTACTATTTGTACTACCTAGGTATATATATTCCTGCTGCCTCGTATCTGCTCATCTGCTCATCTTATATATGTGTAGGTACTGTGGTTTAAATGCTCCTTCTAGATACACATACATATATATATCCTCAATCCTCTGTATACATCGCAAAACACAATTCTGCATATCTATGCAAATCTCTCTCCACCGGTACGAAAAAAAACAGATATACAAAAGCGCACACAACGGATCCAAAACAAAATACGAATAAAAGGATAAAAACACAAAAACACAGAAACACAGAAACACAGAAACACAAAAACAAAAAACAAAAAACAAACCCCACGAGATGACAACACGCGATAGCGCAAAACATTGTCGCGGTTGAAAGGGATCTCTAAGCCCGATACGCCTATCCCAATGGTGGCGCAGCGGCACTTCCATTGTTCGAATCTTGATGATGATATGTGAAAGTAAGATTAATCTACTGACATAAGTTCGAGGTGATGAGCGTAACATACGCTGTGAAATGGGGTATCATTCGCTGAAATAGAGGAGATGAGATGAGATGAGATGAGATGAAGATGGGAAAAGAAAAGAAAAGAAAAGGAAAAAGAGAAAAAGGGTAGAGGGAGGAAAGTTGGATTAGCGGATTTGGAAAGCGTGGTGAGAAGGTGGAGTCCAAGAGGCGGGCAATGAAAAAGTGTGGAAAATGAAGGCGAGGTGAAGTGATGTGTGTGAGGTATAGAGGTGTAGAGGTATCGTGGTGGTGGAAGGTTGAACTGCCGGCGCGGAGGACATATGGTCTAGCGTGATCTGAGCTGTTGAAGCTCCCAACTCACTATCTAGTAATAGGGCCACATGGTAGTAGAAGATGAAGAAGAATTACTTTCTTCCCCACAACTTCCCAAATCCACGCTGTTGCTGCTCGCGCTTCGCAGCACCATCCTGGAATTCCTCACTCGCTGAGCTTCCGCTACTTTGAATCTTGGTGCTGCGAGGGTTCCCGAAGATTTTTAGGAGGACGGTCATGATCACACTACTCAGGATGCTCAAGCAGAGGATACCGATCATGACGAGATTGCTCTTGCGGTAGCGATGAGGACCCGCTTTGGCATCTTCGGGCCATCCGGTATACAAAGCGTAGGTCGTTGTGATACTGCCGAGATTGCCGAGACCGGAGACGAGAGCCGACGCGGCGGCCACGCCAACCTCGCCGTGGCGGTGTTGGAAGATCTCGTTGGTCCATGTCATGCAAATGGGGACCGTGGGGCCAAGTCCATAGCCCACCATGAGGAGACCGCCGTAGCGTGCCCAGGGGTGAGAGATGGGGGCGAAGGTGGTGGTGAGGAGACCGGCGATTTGGATGAGTACGGCGGCGGAAAAGAAAAAGGCTCGATACTTGTGGAAACGATCAGAGATTGGTGTTACCATGAGAATGGCTATGAGATCCATCTGCTATCTGTCAGAATTTCGTCTCACATCAGAAATTTAGTGTACTTACAATCCAGATAGGCGCGGTGAGCAAGCTGAGAGTGATACCGGAGAAAGAGGAATCAATTCCTGATATGATGACGGTAGCATATAGTTGCGTTCCAATACCAACTCCAACGACACCAAAGTACATCAGAGTAAGAGGCCAAAGACGCCAGTCAATCAAGACATAGGCAAGGTCTTTCCAGCCCCATGATCTTGGGTGATAAACTCTTCTCAAATCCTGATAGTGAATCTCGGCATCCTCACCTGTCAAGACTGGCGGAGTAGCAGGAAGCCACTTCGCAATACCCGTGGGAACTCGCTCTGCTCCGGGAGGAAGTGGGCGATCTGGCAACCACCAGAGAAGTCCAATCCCAAGCACGATAGCACAAAGTCCATACAACAAGAACATCCATTGAAACCCCACGAGTCCCCGAGTGCCATCCATTTTCTGGAAACCAGCCGAAACAAGCCCTACAACAGCAGCGGAAACTTGCGATGCGGTAAAGTACATGCCGATACGTTTGCCCGTTCGCGATGGTGGATAAAATAGCGTGAGATAATATGCCATCCCCGGCCACATTCCCGCAGTCACTACACCGAGAAGAAATCGTAGGAGCCTAAAATCGTTCAGTCCAATGATCAAATTGATGGAGCGCTTATCAACCCACATCAAACTCCAAGCCGCCTTCACTGCTGCAAAACAAGCTCCGATGATACCCACAGCGAGCACGATTCGACTCATCCAAACCCTAGGACTCAGTTTTGTCATGACCAAGTTCGAAGGTAGATCGAAAACGACATAGGCAACATAGAATAAAGCTAAAGCAGTGGAGGTTTGCTTATCCGTCAAGTGTAAAACTTGGGCAAGATCATGACCGGATGATTTATTCATAGTTTGAGCGAGACCAACATTGGATCTAATGGCGGAACAGAGAAAATATAAGACCCAGAATGCTGAATATATGTTAATTGTTGCTTATAGTAGCTTGATAGAAGATAAATTACCTGGAATAATGCGGCGGTCTATTTTCCTGTAATATGATGTAAGTATATATATCCTACAAAAATGCCATGATTTAAATATTCGGAGTTCATCATTACCTATAGACTTTTTCAATCCTCTCGATACTAACTTCCTCATCACCATAAGCTCTCCCAGACTCATCAGCATAAAATTCATTGGCACTCAAATTCTTTCCATCAAGCTGCCCCTCATGTGTAGCTATAGTGGGGTCGTGACCACCAGAACTTTGCTCCCCGGATTGTGACATAATTTCTGTGAAGCAATGGAAGTGCGTGCTAACAGATCTTATGCCCTCTAGAGATGCAGTTGCAATTGAGATGTATTGGGTTCTCAATTGCTGCTTTGGTTGGCGGTTTGAGTGAAGAGAGGAGATGAGGGAAGTTCAGAACGAGGGAAAGAAATATTTTGATTTTGAAGTTTGTGGTGGAAGCTCCCGTGGTGGGGTTCAACATTTCCTTCATCGGGAATCTGGGCCCGAAACTAATGCGTATTTTGATTAGTTCCATGTTTAGTTCATTGCTGCAGACCCAATTTACTATCGAGGAGCTTTCTTGCTAGCTTGTCTAAAGATGTTGATGAGACGTGATATTTCTTGGAATTTGTGTCAGAGCGAGCCTTTCTCGAAGTAACATTGAATTCGTATGTATTTGATATCGTCAGTAGCAACATCTACAGATCCCTCGTTAAATACCTGTCCCGCCATTACCATATACTCGGGTCTATCTACACAACCCTCTACTACCTCCACGGCCTAAAATCCAGTTCGTAAGTCTCTCAAAATGTATAATCTCTCAAGATGTTTCTTATGCCCGCTCTAAATATAATTCCGTGCATCGATACCCTCACCATTAACATTAAGCCCAGACCAGCTTCTTCACCTGATGTCCCAGCATATCGAACAATCCCGTGCTCTTCTTGGCCTCGGCCAAACTAATAATAGTTCCCTCCTCTAAGATGCTCTTTCTCTCTTCCCCAGCCTCTCTGATACTTCCAGTCTGAACCATTCTTTCAATCTCTCCACACACATCCTTCACTTGGTCGGCCTCGCTTACTCCTTCATCTGATACCGCAGATCTAGAGGGTAAAGCCTTGAATGCAAGAACTTTAACACCATCCTTGGGCTCTGCTGCTGCGGTTTGATTCTGTAGACCTGAAATCAGATTTGCGAAGCCGGCAGCGATTGGCGCAACGACCGAGTTAGCTGTAGAAGTAGGCGTGGGTGTGGATGTTTTGTCTTCCAGAGATAATTTCGAGGAGGGAAACTCAGTAACCATGGATCGCGTGTTCACTCTAATAATATCATTCGAGCTTGCCTTATACGTGATTAACAATCCCACATTCCTCTTCTCGTCTGCCTGAGCTTGTGATAATATACTCGTAATGTACGTTCCAAACTTAATTCCCACCACTTGATTTAAACCCACTCTTACGAAAGATGATACTTTCTCGATGTTCCAATCAAAATGGCACATGTATAGTGCCGCGTCTGTCAACAGAAGTACAGATTCCTCAAAGGGACTGGATTTGATCGTATTTGGTACTTGCGGAGTGAGGAAAGTCCAACCTCCAATAAACTCTTCACGATCATCTGCTACAACTAGTTTCTGAGACACATCGATAGCTTGCTGCCTCATTTTTTGCATCGAGACGCCAGGATCACCACTCATCATGTTGGCTTCGAAGTCTTCGAAAACAAGATAGCTTACATTTCCAAGCAGGAAATCAATAGCCGCTTGACTGAAGTAGTCATTGACAATACTAAAAAGGTATTAGTTTATCAGTCATCTGATCCAAAACATTTGACTCACCCGCTGTAAAACCTAGAGATAGAAAGTCCCATATCTGTTAAAGCACCCTTATAATCCCGCTTTCTGGTACGAGTGAAGTCTCCCTTCAATGCTGCTGTGGAAGCATATTGCTTAGAGATGGCATCGCCATTATCAGCCCACAAGGTGTTGAACCATTGCTGAGTTTGATCGACTTGTAAACTGACATCCAGTCCCTCGTCCTTTAACTGCGCTTCGAGTGCTCGTTTTGCAACTGCACTTTGAACAACATTTGTTCGGTCCAGACAATCCATACAGTTGGTCCTTAGAACACCATTTTGTTTTGAAATAAGCTTCCCATTGACCTCTACAGTATCCGAGAACGAATCAAGTTTTTTGCCCAAGATCTCCATAAGAAGGCTAACATTCTCAAATTTCATGCCTTTACATATAGCGTGGAAATCAAACCATTCAAACCCAATGGATTTCTTATTCTCGCTAGCTCGGGACACATTGAGAAGCGTCATCAACTTC
The DNA here is from genome assembly GCA_002162505.1 of Myriosclerotinia scirpicola. Taxonomy (NCBI): domain Eukaryota; kingdom Fungi; phylum Ascomycota; class Leotiomycetes; order Helotiales; family Sclerotiniaceae; genus Myriosclerotinia; species Myriosclerotinia scirpicola. The sequence goes on from NGKG01000004.1 coordinate 343,958, forward strand.
TCGTACTCTCCACCAACTATTGCTTCAGCTCCATGTTTTTCCACTAGGGACGCTACCTGAATAGCTCCGTAGCGATCACTTACATCATCGAAATGCTTCTTGAAAGCTTCATAGTTTGTTTCAGTTGAATGGTGGATCTGAGGCACGGGTTTAAAAGAGTAAGGCGACTGAGAGAAGAAGAGGGGAATACTGCCACGTATCTGGACGAACGAATGGATCTTGCTCGAAGCCGCCCAAGCAGAATCCGATAAAATCTGCTCTGTCTCCACGCCATTGGCGGTATTTCCATCCTCGTCCACACCTCGACGCAGATATCTAAGCCCAGCACGCTTGACCGACCTTCTAGAAATCAACGTCAATAGACATGACTTATCCGTGCTAGCACGCGCTGTGGAGATTTGTTCATCTGAACTACTTGTTGTAATCTCGTTCAGTTCCATGGAAGTCTTCTCAATACCATCAGAGCCTACAACAGGCTTTAGTGGGTTGCTATCCATCACAAAAGCACGTTGTCCGACAAAGCCCTGCATGAGAGGTAAGGCGAGTGGAGCTTGATTAGCATCAATGAATGGTAACAGAAGGTGTCGATTCCAGAAGAAGAGTGGATCAACTTCTTTATGCAACGGCAATTCAGAGTTTGTGTTCCTCTGATTGGCTAAACTCCTTGTAATATCATAATCGTAAGAGAAATAGTAACTCCGAGAGGACCCAAACAAGATCTGTGATGTTCGTAGTAACTTTGGCAGCATGGTTTCGGCAATGTCTGTGACCTTGTCTGACATTCCAGCCTCAGGTTTCTGTTCAGGCTCTACCAAAGATGCCGGTTCAGAAACACTCATCCCTAAGTTCTTCTTCTGATCTACCGCCCAGCCTTTCTTCGAGAACCATTTTTGGGCGAATCTGCCATATCCCCCCTTCTTCGAGATCACATCCTCAGCTACGCTCGTTCTCTCATGTGTTTCTGGGTTCGTTGTGTTTAATTCATCATCCACTTCGTCACTGATGTTGTTGGAGAATTCCTCATCCTCACTATCACTCCCGTCCAAACCATGCCCCTCAACATTACTCTTTAGTAACCCCGCTTTCGTCCTATCAATCGAACTCTCTGCTTCCGCTTTAGAAGCTAAGGGCGTCAAAGCAACTTCAGTAATAACATATATAGGCTTTCCTCGAATTTGGGCGACTTGTTCTCTTTTCGTAATCGATATTAAGAAGGAACTTTTGGAAACCGTCAAGAGACCTAGAGGAGATTAGACATGTAGACAACTCTCCGAGATATCGCTCGCAGATTCATACCAACGATCCCAAATGCCTCAAAGCCTTTGGCAGATCCCTCCACATCATGAGTATTATTCAAGACTGGCCCGATATGCTTATCTTTATATGTGATCTTCGTTCCTGGGGCGGGGCGCTGGCCTTTTTGCGCCGTCGGTTGCAAAATCAACCCATCGATGGCGGCAAAGATAAGAAGCTTACGAACTAAGCCAGGCATACTGGCAGTGTCTATGTGATTATCATCGAAGTTCTGCAAGGGATAATGTAGGAGTTGGAAGGTGGAATTAAAGTTTGGGGAATTAAAGATTGATTAGCTGTTTTTAGCTCTCACAAAATAAACACCACCAGATGAAATTGTATGGTGTCTCATCTTTGTACGAAATAAATCGCACACCTAAAGAGCATCCTCCTTTCAAAATTCCCTACCAAATCAGGTCACCCAAGTCTAAAAGACTGTTTGATTATTAAATTTGTGGTTCACATGTGGTTTCGCAATTATAAGTTAAGAAGCGGAAGCTTCAATATCAAAAGCTCACCGGGGACTATTTTCTTGGTGCGATCGGTTCACCTGGGTGACCGAGAATCAGGGATTTCCATCCGCATGTCTTACTCCGCCCTATCGACCAGAAAACCAAACGGCTTCTTTGCAAATTGGATGAATATCCCAGTGAAATTTTATTTGAATGTAATAACAAATCAGTCAGTTTGGAGTTGTAAAATTTTGAATATCCAGATATGGCGCTAGTCCGAAATTTCTCAAGCGAAAAGAATCTCGCACGGCAAAAGATTCTTCAACTCCACAAACTGTTGATGACGTGAAAGTTATAACAACCCATCTGACCAGAACGCTTGAATATCACCTCTCATTATGGGTAAAAACGGAAAATTCGGTAAAGATTATGGGAAAGTGGTTGGTAAAGATCATGCAGGACGACCCGGATGGAAAGGTCCAGGATTTACGAAAAAAGCCGAACCAAAACCCAAGAAGGCGAAGCAAGAAGAGGAGAAAGATTTGGCTCCTAAAGAATCTCTTGTTCCTGTCAAATTACAACAGCTTCTATTGAACATCTTCAGAGATACATTTTCCGGTGTCATCGATTCTGATGACTTCAATCAGGTGTTGCAGGATATTAAGGGAGCTTTGTATGACAGAGACTTTAGTCGTGCATTTGGAAAAGGAGAATATCTCGAAGTCTATTCTGCAAGATGGTCACCTAGCAGGTCATTGTGTTATTCTTCGATTCTCTTGGATCTTCAAGAACATTTTGGGGAAATCTTGCCTCGTGATGGAAATGCTCCGTTGGAAGTTGACTCGGAGGTAGCGACAGACTCATCATCCCCGGCTTCTTCTAAGCCAAAACATCGAGTCGTATCAATTGGCGGAGGCGCAGCAGAGATCGTAGCATTTGGAGGTTTCTTAAAGCATGAAATCAAATCTACAGTCACTGGAGCGACCTCACAGGACGCTGATGAAATGATAGCTTCTCTCACGTTATCCGACAAGAAGAATGCTCTCGAATTGCTACTTGTTGATACAGCATCTTGGGGAAATGTCATTAACAAACTTCAGACCAGTATCACAAGTCCTCCGCCAATATCTAAGTACGCAAGCGCATCTGCTAAGGAAGCCAATTCAGCTCTGATTAAACCAGAAGATTTCACTACCAAGTTCTTGGAATACGATGTATTAGCAATGAGTCAAACAGACCTTGGTAATCTATTTGGCAAGAAACCTGCACTTGTTACTTTATTCTTTACTTTGAATGAACTATACACTGCATCGATTAGCAAGACGACCGCTTTCTTACTGAACATTACGTCGGTCCTTCCAGCTGGATCGCTACTCCTAGTTGTGGATAGCCCAGGCTCATATTCAGAGACCAAGGTCGGGACAGAAGAGAAGAAATATCCGATGAAGTTTCTACTTGACCATACTCTGATTGAGACACAAAAGTCTAGAGGAAAAGAGAGCATCCCTGATTGGGTCAAAGTCCATTCTGAGGACTCACAATGGTTCAGACTGGCTGAAACCCTCCGATATCCAATTCCACTGGAAAACATGCGATATCAGGTTCATCTTTACCGTCGTTCATAAAGAAGATGGTTCAATAGCAGCAATCACAATAGAGAAGATGAGTTTTGAGTATCATAATCATAATTCATTATTCATAAAGATATCGTGGAGGTAATCATAAAATGCCAAACCCAACCCTTTGGCTAATATCGACTAAACATCAAAGGTACCAATGCGGTACTACTCTCATGACCAAAGAAGCCTCGGGACTTCTTTGGTGACGAGCATGAAGCCCCCAATTGCAAAGGCTTAGGCCAGGCTGTTAATACCCGCTCTTTTTTATCTTGAGTCTTGCAGAACTCTTTGCCAAGTTGCTTCAGCACAGCTTCCCTTGCCTTCTTCAAAGCCATCATTCTCTTATCAGGATCATCAATCAGTTCTTGTTGAGCATCCTCCTTCTCAAAGTCGCGCTGAACCCCTTGTATATTGGGATTGAAAGTCATTGCTTGTAGCAACTCGACTGGAGGAGTAGCTATCGGTATTGGAGCTGAAATCTTTAGCTTTACCTCTTTACCAAAATCATCATGCTCATCCTTCTCCTTCTCCTTCTCTTTATGCTTATGCTTGCGTCTTCTTCTACGATGATGCGACCTCTTTTTCTTAAGCTTCGTACCACTTATCGATGCCTCCCTCACACCAGCCAACGTCACACCAGATAAAGTATCGATAACCTCCGGCGCCTCCTCAATATCATATAATTCACTTCCACTCTGATAATGCAAACTTTCAACATCAGACCCACTCGGTTGAGACAACCATTCCTCACTTCCACGACTATTCCTCGACGTCAAAGGCGCCAATGCCCGTTCCCAAGTCCCTCCATTAATCAACGACGTATTCTCAAAATCGAATTCCTTCACCGTATGGCGATGTTCATAGACAAAATCCGCAACTTGTTGTTCCGCCATCGTGACATTCCTGACTTGCATATATCTCAATTTGGGAAACACCATCGGTGGTCTTGGAGGAGCCGCGGGTAATGGCGACATTGGGGACGTCACTTCTCCAAATAACTTCACCGTCTCTCTTGGAGGCGCAAATAACGGATCACTAAATAGAGAGAATGGACAAGGACCTTTCCGTCCATGCCATCCAAAACTCACTTTTTCCAAATTCGGCGCGAAATTCCGAATGTAATCATCCAATATCTTTAAATGATCACGACCCGGTACCAAACTCTGGAAATCCCATGAATCCATCGTGATGTTGAGTTTCCGCACTTGTCTCCATCGTCGTCCTGCAGATGGCGTACATCCGAAACCAGGCATGTGGCGCAGGTATTGAAGTCCAGAAGGATGGATATGAATTGAAAGTTTCTCCAACTTCAAGACGGGTGCGCGCTCAATGGCTATTCGCAAACTTATAAGTGCATAATCGACAATATCTCTCCGATATCTCTGCGCTGCATCTTGATCGGGACATGAAATGGTCAAGTGTCGTAGATGGGGTAGTTGAGAGAGCGCATGGATAAATGCGGGGATGTTCGTGGCGGCGTGGAAGAGGGGGGGATATTGTTGTGTTAATATCTCGCCCAGCTCTGGACATCCGTATTTGGGACGTCGGTTACTGGGTCTTTCGTCCGGGGATGCAATGCTCGTGTGAGGGGTATAGAGAAAGTTTATCTCCTGGCCGGTGATGGGGTTAAGGAGGGGAGGGAGAAATGTGGCATGGGTGTGTGGCATGTAGAAGATGAGGTGTTGAATGTATTTCCCGATTCGAGCGAGAGCTTCGATTCGGGAAGGACGGGTTAGGGAGGTGGGGGTAAAGGTTATGCGGGTTCGAAGGAAGATGTCGCTGGTTATTAGAGTGCAGATTTCGCTAGATACTAGACGGAGTGAACATTGTGAGGAGATGTCTAGGTGGGGGAGAATGTTGGTGAGGATATTCTGGGATCGCCAGAGGCGGTTGATTGTTGTGTTGGTAGAGGCCATAACTTGCGCATATCGTTGGGAAGGGAATTGGAGGGGTAGAAGGTCAAGTCCTGCTTGATATTGATAGAAATTTGTCGATGAGATGACTGATATTCGATGAGGCGGGGTAGAGACGAGGAGTTTCGGATTGGAAATGATTTGTAAAGATCAATTGAGATACAGAAGTTGGACCGAATATCAATTTCAATAAAGGAATCATCAAATCCCAATACTTGATATTTGACACAATCTCCTGATGTTTCCCTTCCCAATATAAATCCCAGTATCTTTCGTCGTCATCAACTACAATCGAGTTTGTACGACTTCAAACATCAAACTTCAACCCACAACCGAAAGAAATGAAACAGAAACAGAAACAGAAACAGAAACTTTACTCTCACGAAACCTCAGTCCATCTTCTTCATATATCTGCCAGTGCCATCCGTCTCTCAAAATCCCGCATACAAAGTTACTAACATCGCGCAGCCCGCATCCCGCATGCTGCATCCTCTGTGCATCGAGATCAAAGTATGAGTCAGAGGGTAGGTGGTAGTAGTACTGGTAGTTAGTTAGTGGCCACTGGCTAGGAACCGCTTATGCCAAATGTACTAATAAAAGCAAAGCACTAAACGCGAAAACCCCACGAAATTTCCACGCCATGGATTATGGATCGTGTATGGGAAGGGGAGGGGAAGCATGGACCTGCATGGTTGAGGAGCGCGATAGCCGCGTTGAGTGGATGGGTTGGATGGATGGGTTGGAAGTTGGAATTTTGAGGGGGGGCTAATTAATGCGGGATTGTATGTATAATCCATGGATATATATGATTGGGAACTTTTTGAGGTAACTTTGGAACTTTATTATAAGTTTATTGGTTAGGATGAGGATAAGGATGGCGAAAATGGCGAGGATGGAGGATGGGGATAATAATGGTTAGGAGGAGGATAGGGATTAGGATGATGATGAGGAGGAGGATGATTTGATTGGAAGAGATCTTGGCAGACGGGAGTAGATAATATAGTTAATTGGTTGGTTGGTTAATTGGTTAATTGGTTAATTGGTTAATTGTTTGGAGAATTAACTATGCTTATAGATGTAACCATAGATAACTATAACTATATCTTTTAATGTAGCTTACAGGAGAAAAAAAGAGGAAAAATTATATCCAGTATATACAATTAAACCCGCTTATATCGAATACTTTTATACTAGAAACTCGTTTATACTAAAAAGATTCTTTACATTATCAAAATTATATAAATATATTAGATTTTAAAGTTATATCGAAATACTAAATTAATCTAATATAAAAATTAATAATAATAAATTTAAATATTAACGAATTATATAATAAATTTATAAAAAGTAATTAAATTGAAACTAAATTAAAATTAAAAATTAAAAATTTAATTAATAAATTTAGTTAATATTTTAATATTTAACTTGTTTATATTAAAAACTTATTTATACTAAATCTTATTAATTAAATTTTTCAATCCGGTATAACCGGGTTTGATTATATTTTATTTACTTTTAAGAAATTGTATTAAATTATATTATAGCATTTATAGCATTTCTACAATTCGCATTTCTACAATTACCAATTTCTATAATTCGCATCTCTATAATTCGCATTTTGCAATTCAGTTACAAAATAAACATCTTTTAAATTTTTTCCTCCATAGATTCTTTCTTCCGTAGATTCTTTCCTTTATACTTTATATATCTATATTGCCATTACCCAATTACCAACTACCAAGTTACCAATCCCCCCTCCCATCCCCCCTTCTCTCCCTTCTCCCATCCCTCTTCCCCTCTCCCTTTTTCCTCTCTTCTTTTTCTTTCTCTTCAACTTCAACTTTAACTTCAACTTCAACTTATATACTTACCTATATAATCCTATTCTATAACCTATTCTATCCCTTTATCCCATAATCTATCCTCCAACTCATCCCTCATCCCATTCTCCAATCTATTCTATCCTATCCCATCTCATCCTATTTTATCCTATTCCATCCCCTTACCATCCCCTATCCCATCCCCAAACCAAACCTACCCAAATCCCTAAACTGAATCCCCTAAAAATTGAAATACAAGTTCCCAAGCCAAAAGTTCCCGAGCCAAAAGTTCCCAAGCTAAAAGTTCCCAAGCCCAAATGCCTCTCATATCCAATGTACCTACATACCTAGTATATCTACATCTACATCTACGCGCGCAAGTCGCGACATATCTGTATATACCGCGTCGCTTCGCGTCGCGTCACGTCGCGTCTTCAGTTTTTCATCATTCGTCGCACCTAATTATGTCGCGTTGATATTCACGCAGTATTCACGCGGTATTTCACACGGTATTCACACGCTATTAACTTATCCACTCATTCACCAAACAAACACAAACGCAAACACAAACACAAAATCGCGCGTTACGAGTGAGAAATCCATGTGCATCTATCTATCTACACTTCTCCTCCCACTCTCATCCTATCATTCCACCACCCACCCTATACTCTCGACTCTCCACCTCCACATCCACTATCCATATCAAATCCAATCCCGACCCATCATCATCCCATCCAGATCAACATAGACCAACCAACTCCTTCTTTACTCCATCCATCCATCCATCAACTATCTCCTATCATCTTTCGTCTTTCATTAATCTGTCATCGTATACCATGCTAATCCAACTTTCCAACTCCAGATTTCACCCAATTCCACAATCCATAATTAATCCATCTGAAATGTAGTGTCTTCATCTGTTTCCAAAATACAAACATTTAAATAAATAAAACCCCTTCAACCAATCGACCAACAGCCCTGCCAGTGAACTTTTGTATCACATCGTCCCGTTGCCTGATCTTACCCTATTCCCCCAAAACGCCATTATGCAATGATTTCCTTCGGAAAAAAAAACTTGGAAGGATTCAAGTAGAAAAGAAAATTCGTATCATCGAATCGCGCGCAAAATAATTAAAATGCTTCTTTCGTGTATAATAAGCTGGGTATCGTGATGAAAATACAAAGATGGGTAAAATGCAAAATGTTTGCGTTGTGTTTAAGTATTGTTTAGAGGTAAGGGAGGTGTAGGAGTTCCGTTGGTTTTGGCAAGGTCAGCATCGGAATCTGATGAGGGATTGGGTGTTGAAGTAGATGTGGATTTAGTGTCTTTTTGTTTCGAGGCTTGACCCTTTTCGGGTGTGCTTTTGTGAGTTAGGGAGGAGTCTTCTGTCTCTTCCGGAATGGTGGCAAATTTCTTAAGAACTTGCTTAAGAGCTGGTCGTCGAATCGGTTTACTGTAAATGATTAGTTTTCCGACTATAGTGGAAGTGAGTGAATAGAGAATGTACCTTAGGAAATGATCCATTCCGGATTCATAGCATTCTTTGACGTTACTTTCTTCAGCGAAAGCCGTCAATGCTACAATTGGTGCAGAATAACCCATTTCTCTGATTAACCTCGTACTTTGTAATCCATCAAGATTTGGCATTTGAATGTCCATGAAGATCAAGTTGAAGAACTTGCCCTCTTCCATACTTTGCTTTACCGTGTCGTATGCCTCCTGACCATCCTTGGCAATAACCACATCATACACATCCTCAAGTTTAAGCATACGCAAAACCACCTCTTGATTAACAAGATTATCTTCAGCGACTAAAACTCGTATTTTCTTATCCCCTACTTTCTCTTTGGCAGCACGACCGAGTGCAGCAAGTTGAGTTTTAGCGCTGTCATCGTTAGGTGGAGGTGTAGGAGATGATGTAAAGAAAGGCTGTCTAAGTCCCACCAATCGAGGTTGAGTATCCATGGCATAGCCTGCGCCACTATTACTTTTTCCGGGAGAACCTACAACAGTCGTTGCATCAATGGAACCTTTGGTAGTATGACGATCGAGCTCTGGTTGAGAAATCATGCTAGCTGGTCGAGAGCCAATAACATCGGAACTTGAAGTACTTGGTGCTCGCTCTTTGATAAATCTCAATGGTAGTTGAACGTTAAAGGTGGAGCCTTCACCAAGTGTGCTGACGAGAGAAATAGAACCTCCCATCAGGCCTGCTAGTTGGGAACAAATACTCAACCCCAATCCGGTTCCTCCATATTTCTTGTTCAATCCCAAGTCAGCCTGTACGAAAGGCTCGAATACTCGCTCCTGTAGATGCTCGGGAATACCAGGACCGGTGTCTTCGACCTCTATTGAGAACCACAAAGTCCTAGCATTACTTGGTGGTGGAGTTGCTGATCTCTCATTTAGTTGGAGACGAGCTCTTGGATCCATAGGATTGATTACAAGTGCAGTACCAGATGGCTTTGCACCAGATCCTGTCCTTGATATTTGTCCCGAGGCATGTATTGAAGTATGCCCTGAAGCATTCGAACCAGACCCATTACGAGCTCTAACATTCCTCCTTTGTGAGCTCTGCTTTGATCCCATCGAAACTCGGCTATTGACAGCTTCAGATGATGATTCCGACTCCCCTATACATCTGATTCTGACTTCCACCTTTCCTCCTGGAGGTGTGAATTTAAGACTGTTGCTGACTAAATTGATTATGATCTGAAGAATTCTGTGCTGGTCACCCCACAAACACATGTCCTTCAATCTACCAATACCGTTGGGTCCCAGAGCTGGTAATGGCTTTCCGGATGGCTGTTCCATCGCAGTTCCGTCTGTACTTTCAGTGCCCAAAAAGTGAACCCCGAAGTTGATACTGCCTTCATCCACTTGCTTTCGAAATATATTCTTGATCTGCTCTTTGACATCTGACAAACGAAATTCTTTCTCTTCTAAATTCAATTGCTGTCCAATTTGGTTCTTGCTGAAAGTCAAAAGATCATTCAGCAAATTCAATAACAGATCACCAGATTTGTAAACCGTCTTTAATGAACGTTTGATGCTTGGCAAGTCGTCTTCGCCCATGCATACAGCACACATGCCCAAGATGCCGTTGAGCGGAGTTTTCAGTTCATGGGATATGTTGGCAATGAACAATGTCTTACTCTCGTTTGCAGCCTCCGCTGCCTTTTTTGAATGTTCAAGTTGCTCTGTACGTTCAGCAACCTTGGATTCGAGACTGGTATATTGTAGCAATAATTCATCGCTCATTTCGTTGAATTTCGAAGTCAAATCGGTAAGTTCGTCGTGTATCCAATGTTTTCGATCGGCCACTTTTCCGGGAATTTTGAAATCTCTTCGTCTATCCAACTCTGATTTTTCTGCTCTCGACACACGTCGCCCCGAATGGGTTAATTTCCTCAGTCGAACCAAAAATCCTGTTTTCTTAGATCCATTTGATATTCCCTCGCCGCCTTCTTCATCGACATATGGCTCGTCGTCTATACTTGCACGTGGAGTGTAGCCTGGTGGTTGAATGGATTGTTTCGTGGCATCTCTTAGTCTTCTGATTGGACGAACGCTGAGATGGGCCATTGGCACGACCTTATTGCTGTTAGTATTTCCAAGAGACAATCTTCATTCAATGAATGGTATGAAGGGCCGTCGAAGTTATGGGTTAGCAACTTACCACAAGAATAATTAACCCAAAAGTACCAAAGACGCATGCCAAGAGAATATTCCTTAGCTTGATGATGGGTCCCCAAGCTTCGGCATGAGCTTGTTCTACTAACACAAGCCAATCTACTAGATCACTCTGTGGCCTCGCCCAGCCTACTGCGACACTCGCTCCTTGCTCGTTTGTGGTTGTGATATAACTGCTAGCATTATTGATCTTGGCATTCTGTTCTCCGAACCCTTGTAGAATACCTGGGTATTGGCCTTCAGTAAAGTTCGAGCTTCCGTATTTGGTTAAGTTTGAATTGTATACCGAGTGCCTATCAGTTTGTCCGACAAGAGGATATGGGGGAAAGACGTATTTGACGATTGCCATTGTCAAATTGTCGAGGTCAGGCTTGTAATCTGCTTCAGCTGGTCTCATCGCATATGCAAACTGGTTTTCACGTCGATTAGTCCCAACTACCAATACTATCCCCGTGTCATCTAAGCCCTCCCGAGAGTAAACCACATCAATCAATGAAGTTGCTGCTGCTACCACAGTCATATAACCTAAGACGTAATCGGGGTTTGAATTGTCAATAATCGGTAATGTCAATGATACCAAAGCATAAGTACTGTTAACCTGCAGAGGCCCCAGTAGAAGGGCGGCACTCTGGTTCAGTGGGTAATCGGCAAAGGCAGAAACATTTGTAAAATTCGTCCCTGGAGAATTTGGGTCGGGAGTAGTGGTTTGCACATACGATATATTCGGATACAAACTCGGTGGATATCCCTGATCAGCATCGCCAAGGAAAGCGGGCTCATTACTTGAGTTATTGTAGGGCAGTTGAATACCTGCAACACCTCCAGGCGATCAGTATAAATTGTATCCATGAGGAAGGATGCCTTACCGGATGCGTTCGCTGTGACATTTAAAATTCCACTGGCTGAACCTGTCTGATTCCTCGAAAATATGATGACTTGAAGCAATGCAGATAAACCACCCGAGGCTAAAGCACTTTCTATATCATTTCTTGCATCTTCCCAATCTTCATTTCCTTGGTAAAAGTCGCGAATGGCCTGCTGAATAAGGATCCTCGTGACGATTGTTGAACATGTAGCTTGGATTAAGAGTAAATCGGAAGCAACTGAAGCAGCCTTAAGTGATGCCGTAAGACTAAGTGCATTCTCTTTGACATTGACAGTGAAATTGTAATTATTGTACCAGGTAGCAAGAGCAAGCACAATCAATGGAACAAAAGAGGTCACCAGGACAACCAGGCCAAGTTGTTCCCTGATACCGATCCTCATTTCCAAGCCGTTGTATATTTAATCGCAGACGGGATCGAGGAAGTTGACCAGGTGTTGATCCTCGTCGTCGAAACACCCCCAAGCTATCTCCTCGACAATCTGTTATCGTGTCGTACGATATAGATTTGGGTGGTATGAAGTATTTCCAATTCATCAAGATTATCGTATTTCCCAAAAAGACGTGGTCGAATTGATTTCCAAGCCTTGCCGCGCGAGCCTCGTAGCCTGTCCTCTTCCTCTCCAAGATCTCAAAAACTCTCCACCCCGCGTTGGTGCTCGACTTGTTGAGATTTTCGTCAATATATCCGTCGCATATTCAAAACATGTGCATCTTTTTAGAGAGAAGATATTTTCGGGATCAATGGATTAAGGAGGGAGGAGAGGTGGGTTGATGAGATGGGATGAGATGGGATGGTGGTTGACTAGAAAAAGGATGGAAGTGAGCAAATGCAGAAAAGACGTGGTGAGAAATGTGGATTGATTGGAGAAAGAGTTGCTTCTAGAGTGGCCCTTTGCGGCTTTGCCTTAAGACTAGGATTATTAAGTTTTGATGTGCAAATCCGAACCCCACAAAAATAAAAGTCAAAATAATTACAAACATATCCATTATCTCCAGATTTAATTATGGAGGGGCCGGGGATGATTTATGGAAGAGATAAGGTTTTTGGGATAGTCGGGTGATTATATTATTTCTTCATTCGAACAATTGAATGAATTTGGATGAATTTGGATGAATGATTGAAGTGAAATGAAGTGAAGTGAAGTGAAGTGAGCGTTGTAAATGAACCAACCACCAGCACCTGCAAAGTGAAAGGTCCCTATAAAATTCATAATTCATAATTCATCGATCGACCTCCTGTCAAAATTATTTACCTACTTACATACTGTTCCGGACCATAATAGACTACGTCTGGAACTAAAGGATCAACTACTGTATGAGGATATCTAAGGTCCGAAAATGCTCTACAAGAACCAATTACTTCCCTGGTTCCGGAGTATAAGCCCCTAGACTCTAGTATGTATCAATATCTTTAAGCTATAAATCAAATTTCACATGATCATGTTGTAACTTGTATGAGATTTCTATGCAGAGATTACCGGTACCATGACAAGGCCATACCAAGGCAAAATCCTGGGACCTGGGCACTGGGCACTGAGCACTGAGCAGAGTGGAATACTTGTTCATTCGATACCTACACTCTATTCCCCAGAAAGTTAAATTCTCTTTTAACTTTAACGGACATTAAGTATCAAACGAGCATGGACTCTTGTCATTCGGTACCTTTCTTTCGGATTTTCGGACTCTAAATACCGTACTCCGTATGGTTAGAACTCTGAACCTGGAAAGCATCAGCCACAAGCAAAAAAGAAGAAAAAAAATGAGAAACCGAGTAGCTTGAAATAAGACGCGTGGCACTATGAAAAGGGCTTCTTTCATTGGTCATAAAACAAATGAATAGGATCAGTAATCAGTAATCAGTAAAATAGCCATATTTGGTAAAACATCCCGCCACTATTTCCTGCTTGGTTGCACAAGGTAAAACCTTGGAAACCGTTTATTTTACGCCTCTTTATCTATCAATAACAATAATATCAAAATGGAAACTTATAAATCGTGTAATTATAATAATAATTATGATTATGATGATGATTATGATTATAATAATAATTATGATTATGATTTCTAGAAATGCTAAACCAAACAGTACTCCCTCGCAATGAGCAGGCCTTGCTCGTTTTGCTTTGCCCTATCTTCGCCCCCACACCAATAAAACCATAGACGAAAATGATCGCTTTTGCAGATTTTCGCAATACCCATACCCCAACCCGTGGGTCCCTGTGGTGTCACCAAGGTCACATCATCACGTGCTCGTGTATATACGATACGGACCGAAGAGATTTTCCACTCAAAGCTACTGAGGGTTGTGATATTGTCATATTGATCATTCTGATAAGAATTCGCTTTAGTTGATTTCAAAGGTACAGTACAAGCACTCAAGATCACCTCTTCATCTTGACTTCTCCTGCGTAAAGTTTTACACAGTCATATTCTTATAGAGTTCGGCGAGTATGAAAACTTTGCTTTAACATAGCTCTGGGTACGATAGTTCTACCTAGTACTCCAAATATTTTACTCACAGGCGCAGAGCCGAAAAGGTTATTCGAGCTGCGGAAGCTAGAGTTTAGCTCAGGCCTATTGATCTGTTCGTATATTATTTCTCTTTAATACTACTGTCGATACTCAAGCTGCGATTCTTTTCATGGCTTAAGAGTTAAGTACCTTATTAGACAAAACCTATAGGTCTGTGGACTACAGTAGGTCCGGTCTACTGGTTCGCTTTATCAAAGCCAAAAATTAAACATTTGAGTTTGTCCGGGCTTTCGGCCAATATCCATCAAAACTAACTTTGCGGCTTTTATATTGGCGCTATATATTATTGCTAGGCATCACTTTATATTTAACCTTAAGCTAAGGAATGTTTATCATCAAACATTATTTGATGCCAAGTTTGTTTTGCGATGCAGTTATATACTTGCAAATAATTGATCTATATATCTTGTCAAGCATTATGATTGCAAGTGATGGTGTGGATATATACCGCCATGTAGATTTGTCGAGGTCAAAAAATCTTATCCTTTCGCAGGTTGTCCGAGACCCTTCCAAGATATACACATTGGACCGAACAAGCGTTCTATCTCATTTCATTAACAACCTTTGGCTCAATGTCGCGGAGCAAGGTCAAATGCGATGGTAAAGTCTTTAGACGAGAACAATGAGTGTAACACTTGATGAATGTGTACCTCAATATCGAACATTGAGATATTCTAAGCCGAATGGCTCAAATAAACTTCATGAATATCTGAAGCTCACTTAGATATCGTGGGGCCACTGCTATCCATAGATCTTTCACTTCTTCTCCTTCAAGACGAAGTAGCCAGTGGAATATACATATTACATTTACTTGAAACGCTAGAGATCATGTTTGGGCACTGAACCTCATTCTTTATTGTCTGAATTTCCAAGATTCGGGATCAACTAGGACATTCTCGTCTTGTCGTTGTTAACATACTACCAAAAGCTCCAGATAGGAGAATCAGTAGTTATCGGCTCTTCTTCTGAAACTGAAACCTGTTAAGCCATCTTAGGCTAAAACACCATGTAATCTTATATGATGCGTGCTGCCCAGGTGTGCTCTGTTCTGCTCAATTGGGGATACTTTAGACTTTCAACCTCTAAGCTCCTCCTTCTCTCCTCACAATTATCGTTTTTTCCAAAATATCACACTGCCTCCTGACACAACTCCTCACTACTTAAACTAAAACTTACCACATCCATCATCCTATATTCAAGTGATTGCAGCCTTTCCTTTCAGTAGCTTAGTTAGTCAAGATTGACTGAAATATACACATGAACGATTTATTTCATATTTTTGAACATAATCCATACAATTCCATCTAAGTGGAACTAATTATACAAGATGTACATTAGAAACCCTCCTTTTCTCCAAAACAACATCCCCCACCCAAACAACTATCCGATCCTGTACAGATTGCAATACACGACAATCATGATCATACAAATGACCCGGTATCGGTTTTGGTATTAAGTCCCAGTCATACTCAAAACAAATGATCCTTCGAATTTCACCCTCAATAAAACTGCAACACCAGAACTTACCTGGCAAAGTAGTACGCATGTAATCTCTATCAGCTACAGGTGAGTCTGAACAGTATATACATTCATCAGATTTCCTCGTAGGGTTTCGCTTGGAACATTATATTAGCATCGCCCAAACGTTTGAAGATTTGGATGGAATGGTGGGTTTCAGGGAGTAGGGATGTATATCGAAGGGATAAATTAAGATGCGAGGGTGATATGTTGGATACTAGATAGGTATACGTGATCAGTTGTGTGGTTGGAGGGGCTCATTCCATCTCGCAGTATACCATTAACATGTAGACCGCCAACACGCACAGATTATCCCGTGCAGTTGAGCAGCTGGTCAATTGTTAGGTATATATATTATAGTATCCCTCGAATTTCGAACCGATGTTGATGACGTATTCTTATTGGAATTAATTGTAGTTGGTTATGCGGAATGCGGATGGATGAATGGATAAATGGATGTTGGAGAATGGGATTTTTATAATGGGATGGATGGAATGAGGGGGGGGGTATTCTTAGTTGATTGGATGATTGAGTGATTAGATGATTAGATGAGATGGTGGTTTTAACGTTGCGGTTTATAATGTTGCGGTTTATAATAGGTGTGAGGGGTGGAAGGGAGGGAGTTCTCCTATTCTATTTAAACTATAGTAATTAATAAGATTACAAAACCACACATACACAAACCACACAAACCACACACACACAAACCACACAAACCACACACACACAAACCACACAAACCACAC
>NGKG01000004.1:365845-377671 GCA_002162505.1 Myriosclerotinia scirpicola
CCCCCTCCCCCAGTTTCCGACTTACCCCTCTCACTTGAGAGAGTGCGGAATCCTACCTATCTAACTCACCTTCACTTTCACCATCAACTTTCCTTTCTTCATACAGTCCATACCTAGTAAATTAGTACCCCACACAACTCAAAAGTATCATATTTCCCTCCCCAACCTCTTTCACTCTTCACAAGCACTCACTCACTCACCTTACAACACACACCCAACCCCTCTCCCAACATTTCGACATTTCGAAAATTGGTAAAACCCTTTTTTATTTATTTTCCTAAATACATCCCCTTTTTTTTTCTTTTCCCTCTTTTATATCCTTTTTTTTTGACTGGCCAGGTTCAGATTCGAGTCCCATTTATATCCTTTTGGTATTTCCCCCCCCCCCGAGCTTTCGGCTTTCGTTATTTCATTTTCATGTGTTTTTCCTGTTCGGTCTTCGAGTGACGACGTACTTTCTTTTCCGTTTTTTGTGTTGGATTTTTCCCTGGCCTGAATTGAGTGCTCCGAGACTCCCATACCCGAATCTTCCTATACGCCATCCATTCCCTCCCCTCCCATCCAAATCCCCCAAAACTCCCCATCCCATTCCCCAAATGTTCCGATCGTGTCTATACAACACTGGCACCATAAGAAATCCAACTTGAGAAATCCCAGAGTCTTCTGATCGTACATGTATTATAACCGTACTGGCACCAAATCCCCAAAGAAAGATTAGACGCTCGCGGACCACTCCAGAATCACCCAAACCAAATAACCTCAATGCTCGCGGACCACTCCAGACCTCCGATCGATCGTATAGTGTTCCTATACTGACAATACTGCACTTGCATCTCAAAGACGCACGCACATACGAATCGAAGTTCCGAAAAGAGAAATATCCCAAACGCCCCATCCACGTTTGAACTTTTCCAAACCCAAAACCTAAAACCCAAGACTCAAACCCAAACTCGCCTGCTTGATCGCTATTAACATTAAAGCATAAACATTAAAGCCTGGGTATGAAGTTGGCCAAACCTAAGGAGAGGACTGCATCATGACGGAGGAAAAAGCTTCCATCCACAGACACTGGCAAACACGAACAGGGTCAAAACACCATTTCCCCAACTCCCCCTTACTACCCAAATGGTATAATTTATTTCATGATTCATTATATCCTAAAAGATACTCCTCATGATTGAAGATACTAGTTCAGAAAAGTTCCTTACAAAGTAAAGGCAACGGCAGCCACGACAGCGAGAGCTGCGATGGAGACTTCGTTGATGGAAGCAGCACCTTCGAAGACTTTTGGACCGGTGGTGGTCGAGGTAGTGGATGATGTTGTACCTGATCCGGATTCACTGTTGTTGGGGGTGACAACTCCATTGGTATCGCTACCAGTTGAAGCGCTAGAGTCGGGGCTGGATGAACCGGCGGTATTGACGATTGCACTTCCAGGAGCAACGTTTGAGGGAACATCAGTGCTTCCAGATGATTCAGTGTTGCCGGATGACCCAGTATTTTCAGTTGAGCCAGTTGATCCAGTGGATGCAGTAGATCCGGTGGATGCAGTTGATCCGGTGGATGCAGTAGATCCGGTGGATGCATTAGAACCGGTGGATGCAGTAGATCCGGTAGATCCAGTAGACCCGGTTGAAGCAGTCGAACCAGTTGAACCAGCGCTTCCAGTTGACCCGGTTGATCCAGTAGATCCCATAGACCCAGTTGAACCAGTAGACCCAGTAGAGCCAGTAGAGCCAGTAGAGCCAGTAGATCCGGTGTTTCCGGTTGAACCGGTTGAACCGGTTGAGCCAGTAGACCCAGTTGAGCCTGTAGACCCAGTGGATCCAGTTGATCCAGTAGACCCGGTGTTTCCGGATGAACCGGCGGGGCTAGAGGCAACTGGGGTGTTGGCATATGAGCCAGAGCTGGATGCAACAGCCTGAAAAGATAAGGTAGTAGGAAGGACGACAACAGGTGGTGGAGCCAGTCCAGTTCCATGGGCAATGGTACTTCCATTACCATAAGGAGCCTGGCCCTTATGGGAGGGCTTAGCGATTGCAGTGTTGTTTGTGAAAGCAACAACTGGAACGGGGGTCTTAACAGCATGGGCGGTGGTAGAGACGTTGGTGTAGATACCAGCGCTCTTTGTGGCCTCAGCAACGTGGACGGGGGTAGAGGTGGTAGAGGCATGCCTGTAGATGCTAGTTGTGGGTTGGGGAGGAATTGGAAGTGCGGAGGGTGGAGCATCAATCTTATTGATAATTGTGCAACCAGTTGGGCAAGCCGTGACGGTATACCACCCTGCAGTTGTTACGGTAGTGGTGACGTTGTTTTGAGTAATGACAGTTGGTTTTGGGCAATAGGTAACATATGCATTGACAATTTGGGTGATATACGAGCCATTATTGACAACGAGGTTAGCATTAGCGATTGCGTTGCCTGCAATTGTTAGTTGATTATCCAGAATATCCTATTGGGAGATAATTAGGCAACAGGGTCATACCATTTCCAACAACTTGGTTGCTATTTGCCTGGTTGACGTTTCCCGATCCAGTATTGCTCTGGCTAATCTGAGAATTTAGGGTGACATCGGCGGTAGAGACTCCGCAGAAAGCTAGAATCGCAATGACTTGTGTAAGGTTGAGCTTCATGATGATAACGATTGGGTATCTGGTAGAATGAAGGTGTTTGGGCTGAATAGGTGTGGGATTGAAAAGTAAAAGGGTTTCAAATTTCTTGGAAGAGGAGCACTGTACTTGTAGGTGGTCTTCATGCTTTAAATTTTAGTGTGTCCGATTCCCTTCTGTCAATACGTCATACTTGGAATGCCAAAATCGAGAATGACGATATCGCAGACTATATGCACTATCAATAGATAGATCTACATAGTTGAAGGATTATCCACTGATGCGTAATAGCTATCGATGGTTCAATCTCGATATCTTCTTACTCTGATGAATGTAGTAATAGTGCAATTCAGTCTGAATGCGATTCGTCACAATGACACGGCAATCCGTTTTAGCTTCGGTAGGTGAGTGATGTTGACCAAAGCGAGATCCACTTGGTTCAACAGTCCGTCGAAGACTGTCAAAGTTCATAGTTTTCAAAAACATAGTTCAGCCTCTTTCCTTGGAATTGTTAGATATCATTGACCAATCAAGTCAAGAGGACCTACTTGGCACTTGATATAAACACTCCAAAGTTGGCAGAGAGGTATAGAGGGATACCAAGGGGAAGCGGACCAGAAGCTTGAAGTAATTAGAGGCGAAATCTCTTCAAGAGCCCACTTGGCACTCAAGATCAACACTATCAATGATGCCAGAATAAAAGTATAATTTCGTTGCCATTTAACAAAGACCATATACCTATATATATTGCGGTCCGCTCCACCAATGTTATTTTGCAAGATGCATCTTCAAGACTTCAAGATACAAGTCTTGATTTTAAGGATCATGTTGCCAATTCTTTGATAGCATAGATTTGATTCCAGCCAGCGTGAGTGTTTGGGGGATGAGATGAAGTCATCGAGACAAGACAAACTCTGCCAGAAATTTCTGGAGCCATATCCAAGGTCTGGAGCCATATCAAAGGGTACCACAAAGATCTGGACCATCAACTTCGGGACATTACGGAGATAACATTATTCAACCTCTTCCAAGTTACCCCGCTGGAAGGCAAGAAATTAATAACAAGAGTTGAGCTTGATGAGATCGACTTTTGGTTAGCAGTAGTGTCGTCAGTAGCTCAGAATCTAAGCTGGAACCCGCTTAAAGTTACCCCACTCACTTACTCGGTCGAACTCAAATCCAACATCGTCTCGATGGATATTGTACTAATTTGTAGTAGTTGGGTAGAACTCAATGATAACAAAAAGTTTTGCTAAAGAGGAATAGTTATGAAGCAAACTCCTTGGCAACTTGAAGTATTGTGTAACATGCAAGGAATCTTTTCAATGTTGTATACTACCTAAGTAGTCACATAACGATCGACTTCAATGAATCACGATATCGCAATGACATTAGGGCGAGGAGTCCTAGACCGTAGTTAACCAAAGCCTAACTAAGAAGTTAAATGTGGGACCTTTGACGCACGTAGGGTCGAATTTCGTACCGGTTTCTGGAGCTGATAGAATTTGTGGATTGGTTCATCAGTTATTTTTAGGAATCAACCATCAGGGATTCAGGGTACTTCTCATGTATGATGTATCTTGATGTATGGATGTATGCTGAAGCTTTCCATTAGGTATAGTATGAGAGATCATCTATTAGAGGAATTCTTTCGAGTTCCACAAATATATGCAGAGCCAACAATTCATAGACATGCTAGAAGCTTTTGACAAGGACTTGATGATTGGGTGATTGGGCGATGAGGAGTTACTGTTACTGTAATAGAGTAAAGTCTTTTGAGTATCGCGAATATCTGAACTTTGAAGTGAAGTCTTAGAGTAAAGTTTGGGGTGAAGCTCGGGGTAATAAATAACATTCCTATTTTGTCGAAGGAGGCGGGAGGGGGAGGGAGTCATACCAAATTCGACTCTCCTCATCAAACAGAAGAACGAAAGTATAATAACGAATTTGAATCTTTTCATTTGTCTACAAAGGAAACTTCGGGACAAGTCGTGTTGCATCGGTATTCTTCTGTATGAACTGATTCCGGGATTTTGGTTGTGCGGAGGTTTCGCTTGCTTGCTATGAAGATGATTACGTAGACTTAAGTAATGAAATTTGTTTGGTATTCTTTAAATGGAAAGTTTACTCTCCAAGATACAGAAATTTTGATAACTTCAAGAATTTCAATTGAAATAAAGTCAGAGTCTCTATACCTATGACTTATAAAAACACCGTCATCATCATCGTCATCGTCACCGTCACCATGAGAAAAAGAAGAATAAAGTCAAATCCATATTAGAACACTTTGAAAATAGCCAAGAATTGTAAGTGTACCTAAACTCCATCCCTATCTCTAGATACAGTTCTCCGGGATCCGGGATTCTTTTGTGTTAACCAGTGTATTCTCATCATCATCTGAAAGAAAAAGTGAAGCCTCGAGATATTGTACAAACGCCTAATTGCATGCAATGATGTACCATAACATATCATATCATCTCATCTGTAACTTTCCTCTGGTGCTCCGGAGAAAAGACCAACTCTAGTTCGGTGGCTCTAATAAAAAAAATATATCAATATTCTGATACTAACCACCTCATCATTCTTATTTTGGTTGAGGAAACTTACGTAAGGTAATTTTGGTATCACAACTCCGAGAACGGCGAGAAAATTGATGATAAAATAAGTGAGGTCGTAATGGGTATAATGAGTACTAATTAGGAACAAAACGATTGGTACACTCATGAGAAACTTCTTTGCTGGTGTGTATTGAGCCCCATTATCAATTTGTTCCCACATGTTCAAATTGTCGTAGGCTCCTGCGTTGAACTCGAATGGTACACCACGGACCCAATGAAACATGAGAAATGAACCAAACATGTACGATATATTTGTTAGCGTCCAGGATGTCTCTTGGGAAACACCAGGAATTATATCAAAGAGAATCTTGAGGCATGCGATTAAGACCACATGTATCGTCCAGGCACCTGTTGAATGGAGTGATTAGCATGATGGGAATCAATGTACTTCATATCCATGTAGAAAGATCACAAATATATGCTCCAACTCTGCACAACCAACTCCAGGAATCTCTGACCTTTTGCATTAACCCAGTTGGCATTTAAATTGGGCAATGCTGCTTGATCGCTCATATGTTCAATCGTCTCCGGTGGCTCTTGATACAACAAACTGCTCGACCGCCTCCTCCGTCCAACTTTTTGCTCACTCATCGTTCGATATGGACCACTCGGGCGAGGTGGATTTGAACTCGCGTCGTAAGAGACGGTACGAGGGAGAAGGAATGGGGGAGACAGCTTGGCGGTGGTTGCGGAAGGAATTTTGAAGGTTGAGAAACGCCCGAGAGCGTTTTATCGTAATGTTTGAAATGGGTATTTGGATTGAGAAAAGGGAGAAAATAAGAACTGATGGTGATTGTCGAAGCTCTCAACTATGAACACGATGTCAGCCATGATCTCATTGGATGTTACATGGGATTTCATGCGGTAAGCAAATTGAGGGATGCGGACCTCGGAAAGAATCAAGGTACCTAGATCTGCAGATAATTTGGAGAAAGTTAAGGGCTTACTTTTGAGTAGGCAGTTGTGCGGCACTTTAGATAATGACAAAACGAGAGACTTTAGATGAAAGAATACAAGATGGTTGAGATTTGGGTTGGAAAGGGCTTCGGTGGGTGTGAGAGTGATATGAGAGAAGAGAAGAGAGGAGAGAGGAGAATGAAGAAATGAATATAGAAAGTAAATAAACAATGACGGGGATCTTGATAAGTTATTGTAAGTATAGAATGGTAGAAATGTGGTGGTGGTGTAATGAAGAGGAGATGAGAGGAGAGGAGAGGAGAGGGGCGAGTGAGGGAGTTTTTGGTGATATTGAGTATTGGTGTTGTTGTTCTGATTCGAGAAATGTTCTAGTCGTCTAATAATTTTGGGTCCAACAGTCTGGGGGGGGAGGTGTTTTTGATGGGTGAGATGGGGTCTGGGTGGATGGGATAGGATGGGATAGCTCGGAAGGGTACTGGGTATGGATGTACTTTATTACTAGGTACCTAGTAGGTGATATGTATATGTATATAGGGTAGCTCGGCAGGGTAAATGGTAAATAGTGAATGGTAAATGGTAAATGGTAAATGGTAAATGGTAAATGGTAAATGCTCGGGGATTGAATTATAGATCAGTCTAATTTTCTGGTATTTATTATTGGTATTATTGGTATTATTGGTATTTTGGTATTTTGGTATTTTGGTATTTTGGTATTTTGGTATTTTGGTATTTTGGTATTTTGGTATTTTGGTATTTTGGTATTTTGGTATTTTGGTATTTTGGTATTTTGGTATTTTGGTATTTTGGTATTTTGGTATTATTGCTTCAACCGTTCTTAAGTGTAAAGATGGCTACTCGGTATTTCATCAATTTTCGTTCCTACAGTTAAAAACACTCAATGACAGCCCGTCAAAGGCTTCCAATCCAAGGTTCATCGAATCTTCCAAGTGGGGTTTAACCTTTTTCTTGTCTCTTCATTCATATATATCAATGTAAAAATAGAAGTTCCAATTTTAAGATAATTAAGTTAAAAGGAGGCCAATAATTGGATCAAATTTACTTTTACGGTTAGTCTTATCAATTTTATCAACGCACCAGCCAATCAAAGGTCTATACCGAAGCAGGTAATAATTTCCGGAAAATGTTTCTTTTCACAGGTAATATCAGAAACTCTCGTTATTAAATTTTAAGACATCGCAAGTTCAATTTCGTACAACAATACCTACCCGTGGACCTCCACTGTCCAGTGCCAACAATTTATTCAACAACGTATGTATGGAGACTTTGACAAGATAAAAGTTTTCCATTACATGAATTTATTTCAATCTACAAGAGTTGTTTTCATAAAGACAATTCAATATCTCAGCTTCCACTAATCTTCTAGGACCCCGCGCACAAACGCCCGCCTCTCACCTATACTTATACGAATATTCGTGGATGTCGCGTCCTTTCACATCGATCTTAATTTGATTTTGGTCTGTCGAGGGAAATCTTATCAAAAATGGATCTGCCAACAGAAGATGTAGCTGATTCGCGTTCGAATGTGGTTGGAAGAAAGCGCGCCTTGCACACATCCTCGGAGCAGCAAGGTAGAGAAATTATTTCAATTGATTCTTCATCTGATGAATCTGCCAAGCAACCTCGAAAGAGAGCAAGGCAAAACACAGAGATACCTTCCACCGAATCTTTCAAAGCTGAGGTCGATCTCACATCTTCTCCATTACAAGGAGAATCAAAATCGGCATCAACCGTTGATTCTGGAGTAAATATTGGACAACCGGCAACCTGGAATCAAGGCGTACAGAGCAGGCTACGAACATCTCTCCAGAGCAAGAAACCGTCTTTACCCCAGAATACTTCCTTCAAACTACCAGAGCAAACCCAAAATGATAACGGGCAAGATTCCTTTACTGCACCGAAAGTCCCGGATGATCCTATTTCTACTAAAACATATTCATGGGCATCCAATGATAAGTCAACCTTATCTAAAAAGCAACTAAATAAGCTATCGGAAACAACGCAGCTGGAAGTAATGACAGCACATACCAAGGATGTTGCTGCCCAAATAGAGCTTCATGGTTGGCCAATTCCAGGAGGACTTCAACAGAGCTGTATGAAGTATATTGAAGAGGGTTTGACATTTTACCCAACTCCATTTAAGAAGGATCAACCTGTAGGGTGCTATTCATTTGGCGGCTATGACGTCCAATTGCGGGAAATGCTTGATTCAGAAGGCAAACCCATCATGTTTGAACATATCACTTACTCTGACGTTATTCGTGCGCTTCTTGCAAACAATGAAGGCTTGAAACGTGCTTTAACAGAAAAGCGTGCCAAATCTGCTTTCAAAGCTTTTATGGATTATTTCTACCGCCACGTTCCAAAAAAAGATTTTCTCAATTCTTCCCTCCTGCAAAACGCTCCTCTCCTTAAGAATATTATCAAAAACTCTGGAGTATCTTCAAAGGAGAATGTCAAGCCCAAACCACAGGAGTCAAAGAAGCTTGAGAAGAGTGGTGAGACGAGCAGACAGAAAAACACACCAGCTGCACCAGCTTCAACCCCCGTTATTGATTCTGACCTAAAGACTGCTTCAAGCATAAATTTCAGCAGATCTACGCCACCAGCATTAGCCCGTGCGGCTGATCATTATGATACAAATGCTCCCTCTGCAATCGTCAACAGTGGCCTCGTCGAATTTGAGACTTCCATTGAACAGAGCAATGCTCCCGCTTCAGATTCTACAACAGAATCCAATGGCAAAGAGAGCACGTGGGTTGCTCCGACTCTGGTTACGAACGTTGTCGACTCTAGCAGAGATCATAGAATTCCCACTGAAGCTGATACGGTTGAAATGGACCATCGTTCGTCTGACCTTATAATCGGAAGAGGAAGTGGAACGGGTCTCCCTACAGATGGCGGTTTAGTCGTTGAGGTTAACAATGACCAGGGTTTTGATGCATCGCTCGAAAGAGGCTCAACTCCGGAGCTAACTCCAGAAGATCGTGCTGCAATTTTGAAGTATTTCCCAACCACTGATGGCGTTGTCCTCAGAATATGCTTGATCTGTGGCTCCAGTGGACACGGCCGTGCTTTATGCCCTAACAACTCGTGTTCTTCTTGTGGCAGCAAAGGTAATCATCTAACTGCAGCTTGTCCTCGGACTATTGTCTGTGGTAAGTGTCGAGGAGTGGGTCATCAAACATTATACTGTCCTGAAAGACTGCATGCTGCCAAGGAAGATCTCAGATGTATTAAATGCCAATCGCCAAGCCATCATGAGAGTCAATGCCATTCCATTTGGAGAAGTTTCTTTCCACGATCCGATGAGATCAAAAAGGTTCAGAATATGTCGGTATATTGCTACTTTTGTGGTCGACCAGGTCATTTCGGTCCTCAGTGTGGACTATATCGTGGTAAACCTGCTTCTGGTGGAATTACTTGGTCAAACAATAATATGGAGAAATATGTTGATTTTGCTACAAGTTATGATGCTATGTCATTAGGAGGTAATGATTATTCCATCCCGAGTCGTGCAAAGAAGGGCTTTAGCATCAAGGGAAAGGCCAATGATCCCATCGATCTGGATGATAGTGATGACGATGACGCTTTCCTTCATCCAAAAGTCAACACTGCTCCTAGAACTAGAGGTCAGATTCAATTCTCCCAAGCTGGTGCAATGCAATCTTTCAATCAAGCGCCCCCTTTCCAGTTTCAAGGCAATGCTGGCGGAAACCCAAGTAATAGAGGTTCTTTTGGAAATCGAGGTGGCCGCGGCGGTCGCGGAGGCGGTGGTGGTGGTAGTAGTGGTAGTAGTGGAGAAAAAAAGAAGTCGAAGCATAAATCTGGAAATTCTCCTACTAGAGGTGGTCGTGGAAAAGCCTACCGCGGTAGAGGCGGAGGTGGAGGCGGACCTGCTCGAGGAGCTCCACGTGGTCGTCACTGATGCCTTTGAGGGAGCCGTTGCTTCGATATCAAATCTGGAATATCTCTACAATGTACATGATGCTACTGTGATAGAGCTTTATGCTATATTATAGAATCTCATGTACATTGTGGAGTGTTTCAGTCTGACATCTTGCAACATGTATACAGATATCTTCGAGGTCTCTTCCTATCACGCACGGTTCTTCACGTCGGAAATTTATCGTATATTGATATTTGGTATCATATCGTATCGTAGCGTAGCGTAGCGTACGTGAATAATGAAAATATAAAATTGGCGTTGGGGATTTAGATTATAAAATCACCATCGGTTTAGAGGGAACAGATAGATAGATGGATGGGTTGGTTGGTTGGCGCGAGCGCTGCCTCTATTACATCTTTGGTAGTTTCTTCGTATGCTTTATGGTAATGATGATGGTTACGTGAATGTATGGGATGGGGATGGGTTTAAGGGTTATGGGTTGGTTGGTTGGTTTGTAGGGGATGGGGGATGGGGTGGAGGGTGGGTGGAGGGTGGTGGATGGATGAAGGGAGGAGGGTCATTGTATGATTATGAATCTTGCGTAGGAATGATATGATGGTATGATTATATGATTTCTTATATGATAGTGTTTTATGATGTAGATGTAGTGTGTGGAGTGGAGTAGTGTGGTGTGATGTAGTGCAATGTGATGTAGTGCAATGTGATGTAGTGCAATGTGAGCTTGAGATGCAATGTGAGGTGCAATGTGAGGTGCAATGTGAACTTGAGATTCAATGTAAGTTTGAAGTGCAATATGAGATACAATATGAACTTGAGGTGCAATGTAAGAGGTAATATAAGCTTAAGGTACAATAAAAACTTAAGGTGTAGTATAAGTTTGAGATGCAATGTGAATTTGAAGTGTAATGTGTGAGGTGTAATATGTAAGATTTAATATAAATTTGAAATATAATATAAAGTATAATATAAATTTAAAATGTAGTATGAATTTGAGATTCAATATGAATTTGAAATATAATATATAAGATTTATTAATGTGTGAGATTTAATGTAAAGTTTGATGCAAGTTTGAGATGTAATGTAGATTTAAAGTTCGATGTAAGTTTGAGATGCAATATGTGAGGTGCAATGTAATGTGAACTTGAGGTGCAATATAAGTTTGAGATTCAATATGAATTTGAAGTGCAATGTTAGATTTAATATAAGGTGCAATATGAATTTGAAGTGCAATATGAGATACAATGTGAGATACAATATAAACTTGAGATGCAATATAAGATGTAATCTGAGATGCAATGTGAACTTGAGGTATACCTAGATAGTATGAACTTGAGATTCAATATAAATTTGAATTTCAATATTAGATGTAAAATATTAAATATTAGATGTTAAATTGAATACCATAATCTTACAAATCTCACAAATCTCATAAATCTCATGAATTCATCTCCTCACTCCTCACTCCTCACTCCTCACTCCTCACTCCTCACTCCTCACTCCTCACTCCTCACTCCTCACTCCCAAGAGACAATCAAATTCGTCGATATACATACAGTAGAAACCCTATAAGCTTCCCACCTTCCTACTCCTACTCTCAAACAACTCCCTCTCAAACAACTCCCTTCCTACTCCCTACTCCCTACTCCTACTCTCAAACAACTCCCTCCCTACTCCCTACTCCCTACTTCTGCTCTCAAACAACTCCCTCTCAAACAACTCCCTCTCAAACAACTCCCTCTCAAACAACTCCCTC
>NGKG01000004.1:386005-408590 GCA_002162505.1 Myriosclerotinia scirpicola
CCCTCCAGGCTCTCCCACCTCTTCTCAAGCTTATGTCATTATTAACCCCATCACCATCACCAACACCAACACCAAAAAGTTAAAGCCGCACATAAGGCTGTAGGGTAGAATTAACCTTATAAGTTGCGCTTGCGCTTGCGAATAAAGATTGTAGATGTAGATTTGGATTTGAATTTTGAATTTTGGACTTGGACTTCCCACTTCCTTGCTGTAATGCCGAATGGATATCTATTTTTCGATATTCTTGTTATATGTTATGTAATATATACATTGCAGGTGGGTATAGTAATTGTTAGTCGGAAGGCTAGTGCTAGTATATTAGCATATTAGTATATTAGCGTGGCAGCGTGGTAATACTTATTCACTTACTTAAATGATCTTACCTTATATACCGGTACCCCCATACAAGGCTAAAATAACAGGCAAATACAAACACAAATGCAGATCCCATCCGAGAATCTCGGATCAATGTATAAAATGTATGAAATACCAAAAAAATCCCCCCCCCCAACCCAAAAAAAATTGCAAACCTGACCATCCAGACATCAATACTCATCTCGAGATGAACCTCAGGCTCTATACTCTCTGAACTCTACTAAACTTCGTTTAAAAAAAGGGGCCGGGTATACTGTACATCCAATATACTGAGTAGAATGTATTCAATGAATAAAAGACATCAAATAGAATAGTTAAACAATCAAACAATCGAAAAATCCTTCAACTCATCTATAGTGATATTTTCCAGTGGTAGTAGTACAGTTCAGACTTATCTTATACAACATGACATGTGAGTAAGGCGAAGAGTCCAAATCTGCTCTTAGCAGATGAAAATCAAAGAATTCCACCTTCACCAGAATCATGAGAACGCCAAAACGTAAGTGCCATGACTACATCCAATGAACTCCCCCCCAAATGCCCCTCCCTACCCATGCAACATGCGTCCTGAAGAAATGAAAAGAAGAAAATTATTTCCGTGCGTATCAAATGACATCCATCATCCATGCCAGATCATATCAACTCATCCCGTGCTTTACATAGTGGCTTGTGGTGCATTCATCCTCGGATGTTGTAGAGTAGCCAAATTTTGTAATTCGACCAGTTGGCGCATAACTTCTGCAGTTTGAGCCTGTTGGGCTTGTGAATTTCTCTTGAGCTCATCATTTTCCGCCTTTAATTTCTTTATTTCCTCGCGCATACTCTCAAGTTCGTTTGTGTCTTCCTTGCTGTTTCCACGTTTTCTCTTCATGCCTGTTATGACTGCTTGGTTGACATCTTCTTCCGTTTCCTCCATGGTCAATTGTGTCAATCCTGCATCTGTATGGACGCGTCGTAGATGTTCATTTAGATTTTCTTGTCGGGAAAATCCTTTTCCAGTGTGACGTTTACAGTTGGGATGAGGACAGTTGAGTTGTTTTTTTGGACCGCCGTGTTTGCCGTGCACCTCTCTTTCATGTCGAAGGAGTCCTCCAGAATATGTAAACCCAGGGAGCTTTTCGCAACCAGTTTCCTTGCATCTATAAGGGCGATCATGTTTGTCCATGTGTTTGCTATGAAAATATCAATAATATTACTAATAAAGGTGGAAAATTATGCGTACCTCCACTCGCATTTTCTATTAAAATCTTTGATCTCTTCGGTGCATCCTGGCCAAGTACAATAAAATCTCCCATTTGCATCCTTTGTAATTTCTCTATCAGGTTTTGGTACTGGCTTTGATCTTCCAGGTGATGGCGCTTCGTCCTCATCTTTTGGTAATTCTGGTAACTCTAATGACGTATGGTCTGGAGTTTCCGTCATAGGTGGTGCGTGTGCAGTATAAGGATTCTCGGACATCGGAGGTGGAGGACTTGGATAATGAGGTTCATCGTGCGATTTGAAGTCGTCTTGTTCTTGAGTTTCGTGCGCCATTTGCATTGGGTACTGGGTATCAGGCATAAATGCTCTGGACTCGTAGCTTAAGCTCATATTGTTGTTTGGGCGTAAACGATCGTAATTTTGAATGAAGTTGAGATCTGGGTGTTGATGGTAATTTTGAAGGAAAAACGGATTATCGCGACTAGGGGGTGAATGTGTACCTGGCGGATATTCGCAATGGAGAGGGTTGCCACGCTCGTACAGGCCGACTTGGTCGTTTTGAGGTTGATTATTGGATACTGGATAATGCAATGATTGCTGGAATCCTTGAACTTGAGAGACGCTTTCAAATTGGTGTTTGCCTTGTGCGCTAAAGTGATGTGGCGAAGCACCAGCCACGCTTAGTAATTCGTTTGATGCACCACCTCCATCATTTTCGTTCCGCAGATGATTTTTGGATTCGCGGCCTTCAGCTACAACGGGGGGACCGACGATTGTTATATTTGGCAGAAAATCTGAAACTTCAGGCACGAGTTCATTGGTAAGGTTGGTGAGATCGGTAAGGTTACCACGGACCGACTGTAAGTTATGACTCGTACTATAGTTGGCATCGGCTATTCCTTCATTACTGTAGGAGCCTTGAGGAGGAGGAGGAGCAGGCGACTTTGACTTTGATTGTCTGCCCTGACTGTTCGATGTATGCGACATGGCTAAAAGTACTAAATACAGAAATTATCCATTAGTCACATGTCACATGTCAACCTGTCCACTTGTCATAAAACTGATGACTAGATAGTGATAGTCAGTCGTTTAGTCGTTCGTTTAGTCGTATAGGTAGTCGTATACCAGCCTGCTAGGGTCGCAGCCCACAAGATACCCAGGCCGGATGTATGTATAGAAACAAAATAATCATATGTAAATCGTGACTCACCTTGATTTGTTCTCGGCGCAGCTGCCTGTACGTATTCTCGAACAGGATACCGAAGCTGATGCGACTTTCGTATTGGCTGAAATATTGCTTGGTTGACAATATGATGGTTGTATATCCTTGTATCGTTCAAATGCGGATCAAATACTGAAGACCAATTGGAGTCACTCGGGCACTGTAAATGGTTGCCCTGAATGTAGTTGTCTTGATATTGACCGAAGATAAATGGCTCGTTGTCGTATGGTTCTTGTTTGATGACAGATCTTGATTGTTGATCTGAAAACAATTAAATAGTCAGAAAACTGAATTTTATCTTAACAATAAATCATGCCGTAATGACCGTAGGAAAAATGAAACTCGAAACTCGAATCCTCTGGCTTTTGGATTGATTTTCCCAATACGCTTCAAATTCATATCGCGAAGTTTCCTGCATAGACCAAAAAACTTAATGCTTGTTGATGATTCTGGTGCTTCGTCGCTGCCTTTAGACACAATAAATCAACCCCCCAAAATATTTTCGACGATTTGACGAATTTTGTTAATACCCAATGGTTGCCTCGGAGAAGGTGTTGCGACTTGTTGATAAATTTCATCGGTGCCTTGTAAATAGCTCGAAGATGCTAATTGTTCGAAGTGAATACTAGCGAACAACATCTTCCGTATGGGAATAATCAACTATTGAAAACTCCACCAATACAAACGCTTTGCGAGAAAGTGTTTAAGGGAGAATCATACATATCATGAATCATTCTGCGCGAGTACGGTCGGTAGGGAGTGTGGTGGTTCGCCC
The DNA here is from genome assembly GCA_002162505.1 of Myriosclerotinia scirpicola. NCBI lineage: Eukaryota > Fungi > Ascomycota > Leotiomycetes > Helotiales > Sclerotiniaceae > Myriosclerotinia > Myriosclerotinia scirpicola. The sequence continues at coordinate 389,578 of NGKG01000004.1, forward strand.
TTGGGTTGATTTTTGTTGGCTCGAAAGGTTCCAGCTTATCGTCTAAACTTGACGTCTTCCTGGTCGAAAGAGAGGGAAGTTACACCCCAGCAACGACGACTCATCTTTGGTTAGTCACACAGTTAGGAAAGTCATTCTGCTTACCGACTGGTAGATAATTATTCGGTCTTGCAGACGAAGGAGATGCAGAAAATCTTGGAGCCTTGCGCAATAATGACTGCGGATGGCCATGGCGATGGCTATGCGACACGTACGGTTGTGCTTGCTGCCAACACTCGATTCGCATATAAAACATCCAACACACTCCCCACAATACCAAGACTGAAAGTTTGACTCCAGACCATGGCCATGTCGAATTAAGAGGACGTTGACCTCCTGGCCACTCAAAAAACCATCCAACACCGAATAGACACTGGTAACGACCAGGGCCTATTTCAAGGCGAAATTTAGGCTGGTGTGGAAGTTCAAGGACAATTTGACTGGGCTCTATTGGCTCAAGTCTCATAATCAGGGCGATCAAAAACAGGTAGCACAGGTAGAGAGCAATAATTATAAGAGAACCTCCCGTGCATTGAGTAATCAAGTTGCCCAATCCGTTACTCAGGTCATAGGAAAATAATTTCCTTGTTTTCTGTTGACTTTGTCATAGTCAGTTTGCATACACCCCTAGAATCATTTATGAATCACTCCGCCGAGAAGTGGAAAGCATTTCTGTTACTATCCAAGGATAGTAAGAAGATCTGATGCTCATATGATTCAGGCCGCTGGCATGGGATGTCATCTTCAAAGCTTTCCAATGCTTAAACTACTATGAGAAACTGGAAAGATGTCTCAATGAGCGAGAAGAGTACTCCCTTCACGGAGTTATTTCAATGATCAAACTGATATGAGCCATTGAAAGATTCTCCGAGGAGGCAAATAGAAAGGAGAAAAAACATAAGGCGCACAAGTATATCAAAAGGAGTACAAATTGCAGGAAGAAGAGAGACTTACTTGCCCCCACAACCCCTTTCGCTTGTCTTCCACTTGTTCATGTACAATCCACCCAAACATTTCATGCAATCTGATGCAGGTTGAGTATTGGTGCAAAATGGCTGCGTGTACTCCATACAACATTGCGCCTGAGCTGGTGTGAACATAATAGGAGAAAACATCGACATCATGCTCCTTTCGCGAAAACTTTCCAATCTTTCATACCAACCAAAAGCATAGAATAAAAAGGAATAATATATAAAAAGAGCATAAATATATGTCATCCACCTGAACCCACAAGTAGATGAGACGAGACCAATCTATACTAATAAGACCAAGCATGCACGTCGGGTACTTGCAAAGGAAGAAAAAAGGGAAATCTCATCTTCGTCATGCCTATACGACACCCCCAAAGAGAATCAGCGTTCCCCTGTACACCGACATCTCATATCTTCGGTAGGGGGCCAAAGCCTTCATTACATTGAATATCGGGGGCCACAATAGGGTCGAGATGGTTTCTACGGGTTAAGCGATGCTTATCTTGATCGGTGAACAGTATTGCTGGGTGCGACGAAGCTTATGACATTGGTGTCACATTATGCAGCCCTGTAGGGCTTTGCCGCCGGTGCCAAGCACGACCGAAAGTGAGATGGCTTTCTTTGCTGATATACGCAGCCTCAATCGAATCTTCAGAAAGCTTCGAAATCTTAGTATTTTGCTTCACCGTGTTGAGGTATATCCGCCGCTGGTATGCATCTCGGGATTTCTTTGTTATGCTTCGAGTTGGGGAAGTTGCAATCAATTGATTTGGGAATTGAGAGATTGAAATTCTTAAAGTTTTGCTCCTTGTTATTGTTTTTGAGGCTCCAAGTTAATTATTTATTATCTTTCACTCAGGCACTTATTCGCGCCAGGCCATTTTATTTTACACCTGAGGCGGAAAGGGGGATTCTATTCGGACTTCTCTGCAGGTACGAAGCGGGACTACAAAAGAACACCTTCTTACAAAACTCCTCTCCACAAAATTCCTCGTGGTATCTATATCAATCCAAAATATGCGTCGTAAAAGTACCAAAGAGGTTGTGGAAAACGATAGTTTCCTTTTAGCTTCTATCTAGTTTCCATCTCGGTTCTGAGATTGGGAAGTTTCTAATCGGTCTGACAGATTCCTGGGTTCAAAAAGTTCATTGTAACTCTAATACTCCGGCTGAATTCCTATTGGGGTATTGTACAGATGTACCTCATCTTTTTTAGCAGTCATTTTGAAGGTTATCATCCATTCGACGAATAAGAAGGATGACAAAACGATGCGTGTCTTCTCATTCGTCAACCGTTCGATCAGTATCCTCCTAGCTTGATTTTATCTCCATCTCGCAGAAATATAGGTATTATTCTTTGCTAAGATCTTCATCTTCATCTTCGACGGCACAAGCAAAGATTTTCCTGCATCTCGTATGGTCACCTGCATCATGAGGATCTGATAGTGATATAGAATCTTTGTAAGGTCCTCAGGCGATGCAGTTCAGCTTCAATCGGTTCCTTGCTCTCTGTTTGTCCAACAAGCCATTCGGTCCTGGTTATCTTTAACCCGAAATACCAAATACCGAGGAACCATCATTACAGAAACAAGAAGTGAAGCCATACACAACTACACCGATACCATGAATCGTATGTTATGATGGTGGACAGCCTCAACCAGCTACACTATCTTCGCCGCAATTCCCTAGTTGCTTGCCCTCAGATTTCACATCTCTTTCTACCCTTACCTCTAAAGCATTCACTCCAAGCCAGTCGAGAGAAGAGCAATGCTCATCTGTCGATCTTTTTGGTATCGAGAATATCCTGGTTGAGCTCTAGATTGAGGAGAAGGCTGGAGATTGATCAGAACATAATCTGTTTTTGCGAGTATCATTTGAGCTACACCGACGTTCCACCTAAGGAAACGTCAATAGTTTGCTTCCTTCCCATCTTTATATCTTTATGCTTCCAATTTTCCACATTCACAACATGAAAATAGTAACTCACAAGGATCACATATTCCTCAGTATCCATACTATCCAGAACAAAACAGGACAGCATACTAACAAAAATTTCCTTAGAACATGACAACGCTGACTATCATCCACACATATCATCAGAGAAAGTGGCTTTGCCAAGAGCCCATGTGCCAATCTTCATTGGTACAACAGTACTTGAAAAATCCAATCGGCGATACCGATCTAACTCAGATTTCTCGGCCGCGAAAACTCAACTTCTCGATTTTATCATTTAGCTCTCCGAATTCTCCAAGAAACCCGGCAATTGCCCCACCTATCAACACCACAAACCTATATCTGCGTTTGCGAAAGCAGCCAGTCCTTTTTCCAAACGTCTCATCGCAGATAGAGACAGAACAATTGCAACGAGAGAACTTTTAGATTTGACAGCTGTCTTTAAGGGAACAAAATCATGAATAATGAGGAAGTAGCGGCAGACTTCGTTTGTACCAGATGCTCAGTGTCGTGGAAGGAAACGACGTTGGTAACGACCTCGGGAGTTTCCATATTACAGACTTCTCGAACTCGACGCTGATATTGTTTGACCCAATTCTCATAAATCTTATGATGGACATCATCAAGGAGAATAGAAAACTGATATTGAACGATTTTGAGGGGATCCAAGACGCGGATCTACAGACGTCCACTTAGGAAACCCACCTATAAAATGACAATCCTTGGTCATTGCCTTATGATGCACGCACGATATAAGCTGTGCCGCAATTCTAAAATATACTTGCAGGGACATCTCGCGGAGTTGAGCATCTACCCCAGGTTGGATGTTTTTTCCCTAAGGGATTTTGACAATGGTGGGTGGAGATGAGTATTGACACCAAAATTCAAACTCCTGGATCAAAACAGCAAAGGGAATTCTGGCTCAATTCCAAGCACATCTTATCTTTTATATTTGCATTCATATTCAGATACTAAAATTCTTCAATTGAGAAAACCCATGCATAATACATAAATCGACTTTTCAGCTCACTGAATACGACCCGATCAAAACTCCCGACCAAACTCCCGCCAAAACTGCCGAATATGGATATGTATTCGGAAATAAGCCTCGTTTCTCCGCGCCCTTACTCGAAACATCTACGTTTGATTCCTTGGAGCAATCACACTGCTTCATTTTCATTTTCACTCTTACACCGCCTTGTCATGCTTAATATTTGACTTTTTTCTTCCTTCGCGGTTTTCTTGGCATCATGTTCCGCTGAGATTCCTCTTAAGTCCCGGAGCTGCGTGGCAGGGTAAAGGGGTTGATTCTTCCAGTGGAAGTATCAATTTCATTTCGAAGAATCTTATGCCAGGAAGCATATACGTTACAACTTTCCAGTGCATTTATGTTGCAAACAAGGACGGAGTAATTGCTATGGAGAGTAAAACATAAAACATTCCTAATCTGTACAATGATCACGACTTTAACAATCGACAAGTGTCGAGCGTCGAGCACTCAGGTGACAGGTCGGATGAAAGCGGAAGAGAATCATAAACAGATTTACACTCAAGTATTCCTCTCAAGTCTACCGTCGTTGTTCTACAGCTCCGCTGCCCTGTCTGCCAAATTCGTGCACGGCTAACGGCACCTTAGCGATGAAAAAGATATTGAAGACGGCTCCACTCATCAACGTACTCCCCCTCTTTCCGCTCCTAAACAAATATTAAACGGTGGGTACGTCCCACAATGAGAAATCAGTTGTGACAACTATTAGATGGCAGATTCTGGTAAATTCTGTTGGTGCATATAGGAGTGGGGTAGACCGAATGATAACCTTTGTTTAAGGGGGGATAGTACTACCTCGGAAATTTTAATTTAATTTTCAAATCCCAGATCAGGATTCAGGACCCGGATGATTTTCCATAAGGAAATCCAAAAAATTTGAGGCTCTTACCAAATTAGTGGCTTAGAATTTTCCATTACTGATTCCCATGTCAGGTTTCCTTGCCGTCTTTTATACCCGCTGTGGGGAATTATGGGTCTGGAACTGCCGTTTATCAATCGGGTTTCATACTTTGTTCATATCGTTGGGTGATATGTGCGATATATCCATGGTCACGCCCTTCAAACAATGATTTCCAAGCAAAAACAGCAAGTCTCGGTCTTTTCGTCATTGCTGTGGAGTTCAGAACGACCAATATAATCGGTAGTTTCTGCGGATTCCTATACAGAATTTCCAAGATCATCCATATACACATATTCATCAGGCACATCCCCAAGTTGATTTCTCATTATGATATAGTTCTCTATATATATCTTCATATACCCGAAGCTCGGACCGACCGACCCTTAAGATCGTTCGAGAATCAAGTGTACAAGGCATTATTCTTTATATCGTATCTGCCTTAAGATCTCCCGTGACAAAAGTTGCAGGAAAGAATCCATATTTCTATGCACATCCCTTGTATACATCTTAGAGGACCCACTTACTCGCCTTCTTCTCAACCCCCCTCTAAATAATAAATAGATCTGCTTACCCCCGGGCGCAAGAGATCCCCCTTTTTAAACGGAGGAGCATTGCAGCGCGAGCATTGAGTCTAGTACTGGGTTTGAGGATATTTCTAGATCAAGCTTGGGAATGGATATTCATCAGGATCATTTGGATACGAATAAGGCTATCGGTACGAACACGGATACTAGTGTGGACGTATCTATTCCGAATTTGAGAATCGATACTGGGAGGATGTCGAAGGATCATAGGAATGTAAAGGAGGAAGGTTGGAACGATAGCAATAGTATCGACACGGAACCCTTTCCCGGACAAGGCACACTCGAAGGCGAAGCAATGGGAAGTAGTAAAACGACGACATTATCGAAAGATGACGTTGATGTAGAAGCACAAGGCGAGAGGGAAAAGGAAGATGCGTTGAGGTTGGAAAAGGAGAAGGAAGAACATGATCCGAATTTGATCACTTGGGATGGACCTGATGATCCTGAAAATCCAATGAATTGGCCATTGAAAAAGAAATACATTGTAACTCTCATGTTGGGTTTGACGACTTTCTGCGTCACGTTCGCTTCGAGTGTTTTCAGTACGGCTACGACTGATGTTGCGAAGTTATATGGAGTTTCTAAGGAGGTTGCTAGATTGGGGTCGTCGATATTCGTGTTGGGCTTTGGGGTTGGCCCTATGGTATGTTCAAGTTCCTTTGGCCCTTGGGATATTAATTCAAAGTTATCGGAGCATAGTTAATGAAACTAATACATCATAGGTATGGGGCCCAGGATCCGAGCTCTTCGGTCGGAAAGTTCCCCTCGTCTTCGGCTTCACCTGTTTCGCCATTTTCCAAATCCCCGTCGCCGTAGCGCAAAACCTATATACCATCATAATATGTCGATTCATCGGTGGAGCATTTGCCTCGGCCCCATTAGCAATTGTGGGTGGAACATTGGCGGATTTCTGGGGGCCTGTAGAACGAGGTGTTGCGGTTTGCGTCTTCGCAGGAGCAAGTTTTATTGGTCCGATTGCGGGGCCTATTGCGGGTAACTTCATCACGCAGTCATATTTGGGTTGGAGATGGACTGCTTGGCTTACATTGATTATCTCGGCGGGTTTTGGAATCATGTATCTGTTTATTGTGCCGGAGACTTCACATCCGACGATTCTTCAACGGCGGGCTGCGAGATTGAGATTTGAGACGAAGAATTGGGCGCTGCATAGTAAAGCTGATGAAGTAAGTTCCCTCAACTAATCCCTTAACCCCGATACATTCTTCCCTTCCCCAGAATACTCTCACAACCAAGTCCAAAAACTAATTAGCCCCCACCAGATCAAACTAACTCCCAACACAATCCTCCAAACCTATATCCTCCGCCCCTTCATCATGCTCTTCCAAGAACCAATCCTTCTTCTCATCACTCTCTACATGGCCCTCATCTACGGCATCCTCTACCTCTTCTTTGAAGCCTACCCCATCTCCTTCCAACAAGAACGCGGTTGGTCTCCAGGCGTCGGCTCTCTCCCTTTCATCGGCATCCTCATCGGGATTCTCCTAGGCGCCCTCACTATCACCTACATAACCAAAACGCGCTTCGCACGAAAATTCAAAGAGCACGGAAAAGTCATCCCCGAAGAAAGATTACCCCCCATGATCCTCGGCTCCGTCCTCCTCCCCATCGGTCTCTTCTGGTGGGCCTGGACTTCCTCTCCGCATATCACCTGGGTTCCTCAAGTCATCGCTGGCATCTTTATCGGATGGGGTATCTTTATGATCTTCTTGCAAGGCCTTAATTACATCATCGATGTATACATGTGGCATGCGAATTCGGCGATTGCGGCAAATACATTTTTAAGATCGTTGTCCGGGGCAGGGTTTCCCATGTTTGCGCCGTATATGTTTGATGGGTTGGGGGTGGCGTGGGCGACGAGCGTGCTGGGGTTTGCGTGTATAGCGATGATGCCGGCGCCCTTGTTGTTCTTTTTGTATGGGGCAAGGGTGAGGAAGATGAGTAGGTTTAGTCCGAGTGATTGAGGGGGTGGGGTACTTGTGAGTCGGCGAGTCGCTGAGGATTTGTACTCGTGAGGCTAGGATCTTGCGAAATTTAGATTCAAGGAATCGGAATTGGAACTTTTGAAAATTTGATGAAATTTTGATGAAGATGAGAATGAAAAAGACGAAGATGAAGACGAAAGGATAAAGAGGATAGACATCCCCCCAAAAATTTCTTCCGAGTCGATGGAATATGGCTCCGGGGGATATAATCTTATGTTCATTTTATGATTCATGTTCATGTTCATGTTTATATTCACATTTCATGTTTTTATGAGTACTACTGTTACAGCACGATAGGCACGCATGATATTTTAGATTTATGGCATTTATGTACATACGCAGTTGGGCATTTGCATAGCGAGGAGTTGTTCGAGGCTCTTTATAAATAGATGGATGGATGGATGGATGGATGGATGAATGGATGCTTAAAATAGATAGATGGGTATTATATATACTAATAGTAGTTGGATAAATAAATAAATAATTGATTAAAGAAATTTATATATTGAAATACTAAAAAGATCTTACCTCAGCGAGTGACTTGGGGAAAAAAGAATAGGGTGGAAGGAAATTGATTCGGATTCTGATGCTGATATTTAAGATTCCACTTAGTCTGGAGCCTTTGAAGTTTTTCATTCGGTTTCGGTTTCGGTTTCGGTTTCGGTTAAGATAGTAGGGAGGTAACTCAAGACTTAAGACAAGATTTAAGATTTAAGATTCAAGATTCAAGATTGAAGACTCAAAACCGAAGACAAGACTCACCGGGAGATATAGTAACTTAAGTTTTGAGGAAGCTCACCGGGGGCTGAGGAACAAGTAAGAAAAACTGCGTAGCTCACCGGGAGGGAGTATATTATATATGTAAAATATCAACTTTCTCTTTTCTTTTAATTTCTCTTCCTCTTCCTCTTTTGAATATTGGTATTTATTAATCCCAAGTACTTCATACCAAGTAAAATCATTCTAGAAACTTTAATCTGCTGTAACAGCCAGGATAAGGATAAGGCTAAGAATATCGACATTCGCTACTTCCAAGGTTTTCGCTACTCAAATCATATTGTTCCCAATTTCCTCATCTCTTAATGGACTAATTTCCTATTCACGAGTCTTATAAGTAAGCTATCATTTAGGGATTTGGATCTAATGTTGAATGTTGCATGAATATACATTTTCTTTATAGGTAGTAGGTATTTACTAAGTATATGTAGATGTATGTATAAAGAATTTATAGGGATTTATCAACACTCCGACTCCACTCATACTACACTCCAAACCAGCCGAGAATACCCCCCTTAACCCCGCGCAATAATCCACAACTTGTATCTGCCATGATTCTCCTCCCATCTCAATCACAAACAACCATCCATCCCCAATCATCTAAACAGCCTGTACATAATTCGCCGGAACACTCTTAACCACCCCCCCCTTTTCAACCTCGGCCCATCCATCCCCGGGATCTTCCTTAATCAGCACAAACTTCTCCCCCTCCACCATACTATGTTCAGCATCACTCTGCGCCGTGTATTCATATAGAGCTTCAACGTATTTCAATTTTTTGGCACCTCTCTTGGGTGCGACCGCGGGGCCTTGTTTCTTGCCAGAGATTGAGGAGCCGGAGTTGGAGATTACAGAGACGGGTCTGTTGTTGGGGTTTGGGGAGGAGGAGGGTCGGAGAATCTCCAGGTAGGCGGTCGGGACTAGGCCTTCATTGGGTCCGGATTTGATCTTAGTCCAGCCACCGTCTGGGATTGGTTAATAGGTGTTATAAGAATGATGGGATAAGGGGTAACTGACCATCTGGTTCGAGAATGATAACTTCTTTGCCTTCAGCTACCGTAACCTCTTCGCTACCATTAGCATCATAGGCATATAACATTTTTCCTCTTTGTTCATTTGATCCCGATCCATTAGTGACATCACTGCCTGGCAACTCGCTGATATATGCTGTAGGTGGAGGAGCCACAACCCTATTCTTCTTCAAGATAGCCGGCTTAAGACTCGAAGATATGCTTCTTCTTCGATCACCCGCAGTATCAGGGGGTGTTTCCTCGGCTGGAGATTTTGCCGAAACAGATCTATGTGCACTAGCGGCATAGCCCGAGCTTAACGAATTCATCGTATTGGAACGACTCATGGTTGGAAGCTCCCCAACGCTATCTGCGAGACCTGTACCTGGGGCTTTGATGGCACTGGCAGCTTCTTGACGTTCCGCCTTTAATTTCTTCTTCTCATCTTTGGTTTGCTCTCCAGGACATTCGGCGGGGACTTTCATCTCACATTTACTGTGGCATGTGTAGCCACAATCTCTACAATCGAAGCCCTTTGCTGAAAGTCCCCATATCCGTTCGCCACATAAATCGCAATTGGTGGGTATTTTGAAGGTTTGAGATTTGAAGTTGTGACTCTTCGAACCTAACGTGACATCCCCAACGGCTGCTGTGATCGTTGATGTTTCAACCTCTGCAGTTAATCTCTTGTGATCAACCTGATGTAGTTCTTCTTGCAAAGCAAAAATAGCTCTAACAACTTCGACTTCATCTCGCTTGTCCTTACCCTCTCTAATTTGTTGCTTCACACGTTTGGTACTCTCAACTTCACGTCGTTTCTTATCCACTTCTCTCCTTAGATCCCCAAGTTGAAGTTTAGATTTACTCAGAACATTTCGAAGAAAAACCTTCGCAGTATCTCCCACCATCATCGCATCATCGTCATGCCATACAGGACTTGGTTCAAATGGCTTGTCCGGAGGCTCCTGCCAGGGCGCTACATTATGTCTGACAAACATCATACAATCTAAGGCAGGTTGATTTCTTGGTATTTCTGCCGACAAGTGTTTGACAAACTCCGTGCTACGTTCTAGCATTCCCGTCTCCAATTGCGCCGCTAGTGACCATATACCATTGAGCTTAATTGTGCGCGATTCGAAGAGGTCTTGTAAGCTGTCGAGAAGATCCGGAACATACTCATGATAGTACTTTTCCTTTTGCTTGTTTGTAACATTTATAGCAATTAAGTAGCTATTCTTGACGTTGTGCATCTCAAGAATCTGTTGTTGGTACGCATTTTGTGCCTTTGTCTTTGAATAATCAAATGAAGACTCTGCCTTCTTCCGCTTGTTCTCGACTTCCTGGCATGCAGCATCGTATTTCCCTTTCATCTTCCGCAGATCCGCATATGTAGAGTCTCTCTCCTTTTCCAATTTGTCCGCATATTCAACGTGGCGTTTCCGTAACTCCTCATAACGTCCTCCAAGCACTTTCAGTGGCTCTGCAACCTGCGTAATTAATTCCCCTCCAAACCGGTCGTGTTCCGCTGCGCGCGATTCCAGTGTAGTAAGTTGTGTTGTCCATGTTGTTAACGACGCACTACATGCGGTTGATTAACAGTTGCACGGCTGTTTCTAGGAGTAATGACCCATACCTCTCGAGTGACCCAGGGGTCATAGCAGGTGTATCACCGACACTTAAACTACTCGACTTCTTTGTCTTCTTCTCGTAATACTTCTTTGCTAAGGCATTGAGCTTTGCGCTGTATTCCTTCTCGATGACGCTTCTTTCACGATAGAATGCTTGAATGTCGTCCAGCCAGTCAATACCATTGGATACCCAATTATTCGTTGTTTTGAATCCATCCTATAAAGGCATCTAAAGTCAGAGGTGGCATTTGTTTAAAAGATCATGCGCGTTTACTGACCTTCAGCTCAAGGCCGAATTGGGGAGCAATGTCAACCTCCGCCATAATGTATACCGCAATTATAGTTCAGTAATCTAGTGATCATGGGCAAGGTGGGAGAGGGGAAGGATTCATATCAGAGAAGTACTGGTAAAGTAAAGTAAAGTAAAGTAAAGAAAGAGAGAAAGAAAGAAAGAAAGAAATTGAAGGTGGTTATTTTGTGTTGTGTTGTTTTGTTTTGTCTTGGGGCATATGTCATTAGGATAATAACCGTAATGAATTAAATAATTCATTTGTACGCATAAATGCCCCGCCAAATTAATTATTTTTAAGTATAACTACCTAGGTAGGTAGGGAGGTAGGTACTAGTTAGGTAGTCGGGTCGTTATAGTTTATTAGTTGGGCTGGGAGATTCAGGCGGAATATACGGAGCGGATTACACGGAGCGGAGGAGCGGAATCACTTGATATCAATCAAACTGTCAAAAGGCGGCAACTAAACTTTTTCTAAAGCAGCCATCAGAACGAAATTAATTGTTTCTAGAAGGAAACCTGCAAGCTGGAAGTGAGAGAAAATGCTGACTCGGCTGAGAAGGTTTGGAGGTTTGAGTGGAAGTGAATTTGTTCAATCAGTACCTAGGTAGGTAAGGTCAGGTTTGTTCAATCAGTTTGAACTTCCAAGGTTGGCAAATTAGGTAGATTGTTTGAAGGTGAACTAGTCAATTATAGGTTAGTTCAATTCCTAGCTCACCCCGCCATGGAAGGAAGCATGCCGTAATAGTCGCCATGGATCGGCCACTGGTTCCTAGTCGGAGAAAGCGCTTATCCCCAGTAAATAGTTATCCTCTATCAAATATATAAAATTTATATATTATATATTTTTCTATATAATTTATTAATAACTATATATTATATTTGAATTATTATTATATATTTAAAATTACAAAAATAATATATATAATTATTTTATAATATTAATCAATACTTTAATAAAATAATTTTATATTGATACCAGGGGCCTGCGAGCCCCCGGACCCCTTGCTTTTCGAGAAAGTCTAATTTGGACTTAGTTTTATTATAAATTTTATTAAAGTTTATATTATTTATATTAATTATATATTTTATATTAGCTTGCAGGCTTAAAGTCGGCTTGTTTTTTATAATTATAATAATTATAATATATTAATTCTTTTATTAATATTGTTAATATTATTAATATTATTAATATTATTAGTATATTAATATATAATATAATAATATTGTTGGAATCACCGGGGTGGTGAAGATCAACAAATAGTATTATATAACTTCATATAATATTTCTTGCTTATCGAACTAGAATACAGGAATGAGAAATCTATATAGGTCAATGCCAAGGCGTTAGTGCTGTATGGCTATTGCTAATTTAATCTGTTCTATACGATTATATAATTCCTAATATTGGTAACTCTTTAAAAGTTGAATGGAATTGTCTCCGCCATTGCTTTTTCTATATTCTTCTTTCCTTTATTGTTTCCTTTTCTCCTTTATTCTTATATATCTTTTTCAATTTATTTTATAATCTTAATTTTGATAAAATTATTATCAATCAAATTCTTAAAAGCCTAACAAACTTTAGATTTAGTTATAATATCAACTAGGTTAGATTCTCTATTGATCTATTTTATTTCTACAATCTTTTGTCTCTTATATAACTAACGAAAGGCTATTATATCAATTATTAATCTTTTCTTATAAATTGTTTTTAGTTTTGTAAAATAGTTGTAAAATGATTTAGAATCTGTATAGATAACTAATAAAATATTGAATTCCGGAAAGATATTGTTAATTATACCTTTAATTGCTGCATTAATATCAAAACCGAGAGTTATATTATAAAGTTCTGATACAAGTACGCTTTTTATGATTCTCTTGTATTTAATAGATAATTAGTAGATAATATTAGTATTATCATTTTTGTTTATAAGAACAATAATGTATCTAATTTGAAAGGATAAGTTATGGTTATTAGCAAAAGATGTGTTTATAAATACAACTAATTTAAATGATTTTATATCAAATAATATAAACTTAATACTTTTTATAAAGTTATTAATTTGCTATTAAATATATTTATTAAAGAACTTAACATCTTTTTTTTTAAGGTCTGTAATCTAGATAATATATGAAAGGTTGAAAGATACTTCTAATTGGTACATTGTTACAACATATACCCTTTTCGCATATTGAACAATATATTGATCTTTCGAAATCGTTGATTTTCGTAGTTTTCTTTAAGTTTCTAACATATCTAATAGCTTTATCTTGACAAGTTTTATATTGTAGTATTGATCTTCTTGATTAAAATAAATGATATTATTTTTTATAATGATTATTCTATTATTAAATTTGATGGGTATTTCTGGTGTTAGAACTTTTTGGTTTTTAACTAGGAATTTTGCTTTTTCGAGCTCTTTTTGCTTTTTATTGGCAAATGCTTTGTTAGCAATAATAAATGTATTATTTATCTATAGGCCGACCATTCCAAATACTTTGTTGTTTTTGATTGTATATAATAAATATAGGTTGTATATAGATTGTGTTATTTGAAGTGTATTAATATAATGCTTATAGTATGTATCAAATTAATAGTTTCCAGCTTTTAATACTTTATATAATGGTTAAATAACATAAAGAATACAATCTTTTGGTATATTTATTTCCTGTAGTAAGTAGATATAGAACAATCTAATCAAATCTAAATCAGATTAAATATATACCTACTTAATATCTCTAACTAATATACTAATATCCTTGTTTTAAACTTTCAAAACAATTATTAATATTAGCATAATTTATTGATTGATTTTCTAAATAATAGATAATTGTATAAGGATTGTTTTTTTGTTTTTATTTTTAAATACTTATACAACTAGTTTTGATTTAGGGAAAGCTTTTTCAATATTTTAGTTTTTAATTTTATTAATAAACTATAAATTAAAGATTCTAATACTTGCTAATATATCTTTTTCTTTAATAATCTTGAATATATTGTTTTTTATTAAACTATCGATTTCTTTTTGTTTAGATTTTGTATAAGTTGATAAAATGATTGTATACATTTGTAAAATTGATATAAATGCTTTATCAAAACTAACTTTTCTTTTGATGCTAATATAGCAAGGATATTGTTTAATTTGAAAATAAGTAGTTATACTAAGAAATATTTATACGTTTCTTGTATTGCTATATAAATGGCATTTCTATTCAAGTTCAGAAACTATTATAAATATAGTTGATACTCTCGCATATAATAGTTTGATATATAAATTTAATATAGGTTGAACTACTTTTGGAGCAGGTAGAATATCTTTTTGGATTAATAAAATATCTTTTTAAACTAATAGAATCGTTAGAAATGGTTTAATTATTATTAAACAAAAATTTGTTGGACTATTTAGCAATTAAATCTTGCAAGTTTTATTATTAATATTAATCAATTTAAATAAACTAGTTTATTTTCCAATATAGTTGTTGCTTTTTTGTTATACTAAAACGTTTGAATTAAAAAGTAAATCATATACAGAAGTAGTATTTGGATCATTTTGTTGTATTAATATATTTGATACTTATCTTTTTATCTTAATCTTATTAATTTTGTTTATAGCCTTTTTAATAGCTATAAATCTTTACTTAATTAATAATACAAATAAATCTATTTTACTTATTTAGGGATATGTTTTAAATATTAATAAAGTTGGAATTAAGCTATCTAGACTAGCTAAATTATTTATAGCTTTTATAACTATTTGGAATTTTATTTTCTTTAAAAAGCTTAAATCTTTTGTTTCTTTATTGATAATATTATATATATATCGAAGAATATGATAGTATCTTTTAATTATTCTAATAAACTAGTATGCTTTTATTGGTATTATTTTTGTACTAATAACCATAGAGTTAATATATTGTACAAATTCCTTATTTATAAAGTTCTTTTTTTTGTTATATATAATATAATCTAGGGGTTTTATATAAATATTTATTCAATATATCTTTAACTTTTCCTATATATATTTTGCAAAAATGTTATTAAGCTATTGAGTTGTTTAAAATTTAGTGCTTTTGTTGATTATATAAAGGATTAACTTATTGTTGATATATATTATATTAATAATAATAAAGTAATTGAAATCGATATTATCTTAAAAATTGAATTTAAATTTATTAAATGATTTTCTGTACTTTTAATAATATTTATAAAATTTAATAAGATTTTAAAGATCTTTTTGTACAATATTATTATATTTTACCCATTGAAAAATACAATAAAATTTGTAGACAGATGGATAGCCGAATTGTTGGTGTAATTATTATAACTCTGCCTCCGTTAAATAGTATTTATTTAAATCAATAGATTCTTATATAAACTGCTGGATATTAATTTTCCAGAGCAAAAACTTGTAGCTAAATCTGTGAATAATTGGATATTAAGTAGTTTTTAAAATAAATATATTATTAAGATTATTAAAATAAATCCTGAGTCTATCCATATCTGCAAAGAATAATAAAAATGGTATATTTGCTTTAACTATATGGAATTCAACTCATCCAAATAATAGTTAAATCCAAACTAAGCCGATTAATAGAGTAAATCCTATTCCAAATATCATTTAAATGATATTTATTCTTAATTTATTAATTTCAACGGCTTTGTTAGCGATCTTTTTGTATATTAGGAATTGTCCGTATTTTATAGTAAAGTATACAATAGTACCACTATTAATTATAATACTGTAGAATTCTTTATTATTATAGCGGTTAAAAAAGATTTTATCTTTTTCGCTAATTATAGTATATAAAAACGCTTTATTGTATAGATCTATCATAATCTTTTAATTATTAATTGAACTATATAAGGTAATATATTAATCAATTTTTAATCCTTTATTCTTAGAATCATATTATTTAAAGAATACATCGATCTTATTATCAATATCTGGATTGTTTTTGCTATTGCTAATTGATTCTAAAGGAATTCCTTTATACTCCTAAAGACTAAAGATATTAATTAAAGGTTTTATCGAAATTTCGATAAGTTTTAATATACTTTTCTTTATATTTTTTTCTAAATTTGTTTTGTTTTTTTTTGTTATATTTAATTAATTAATAACTTACTTTTTTATATACAAAGCATTTTTTGTTGTTTTTTGTAAACAAATATTGCTATTAATACTTTTGTTTATAATTATCTTAATTTGTATAATATTTTTGGTTAATTAGAAAAACATTTTGAATTTTTTTAGTATTTGCTTTTTTTTATATTGATATTGAAAATTGTAAATCCTTTAAAAGTTTTATTATATTTTTAATTAGCTTATAATAAATAGTTGAATATATTTTAACAAATTGATATATATTAATAATTTTCTAATATAGAAAATTATAGTTGTAAAGGTTATTTGGAAATCTTTTTTGTAAATAATGCAATTTTATAATTATAATTTAAAAACAATCACTTATTAACTTCCTTTTGCTTTTAATTATTATATTTTTAAATATAATTGCTTTTTATTTTCGCAATATACTTTGTTGATATTTGTTTTTTTTAAACGTTATAACTATTATGTTATACAGTTTGTTTAAGGTTTTTGGTAGATTATTTAGATTTAAATAATAAAAGTCAAATATAGCATTAGTTAGTATTGTAAAAAAGACTTTGATATAGTTTTTAGTTCCTATATTGATTTTTTGATAATTATTTTTAAAAACAAAAAATTTGTGATCAAAATTATTATTTTAACTAGAATATTTATCAGATTTCTTATAGATTTTTGTAAGATTAGCTATATTTTGTTCTACAATACTAATATATAATGTTTGTATTCAAAGTAGATAATTGCTATATTTTTGATTATAATTATATCGTTATCTTTAATTATTATCCCTATAACCGTTACCATTAAAATCATTGTTACCATTAAAGTTATTAGGGTTATTTTTATTCGGGTTATTGGAAGTATATCCTTTATTCTTTATAATATTAATTAGGTTACCAAGAGTATTCTTATTATATTAATATTCTTATTGCTGATTTTGCTATAGCTTTTGTTGATATTGTTATAGTTTTTGTTAATGTTACTATGGTTCTTGTTGATATTATATTCCTTATACTTGTATATAATTATAAAGGTTATTTCATTGTTCTTTTGCTTATCCAAAAAGTACAAATTAAAATAATTTTGATATTAAAGTTTTCAAAAAAAGGTTAAATAAAGTTTTCCCTAAATATTTTTAAACTAATTGCTATTATAATTATACAAAATTTTTTAATAATGTATTAAAGAAAACTATTGTTTGTATTATAAATAAATCAAATTTATTTATAATTTTTTTCAAAATAATACCCTCGTATTTATTACTTTGTTGTTTTTCTTTATCAAATTAAACTTGAACTTAATACTTATATATTCTATTAAATATATTAAAGGATTTAAACCTAAAGTTCAGGTTTTTTAAAGTTTATTAAATTTGTTTATTTTTCTATAAATGATACTTTTTATGGTTTTATTTTATATCTAATAAAATAATATTTATTAATTTTATTATTTTTTTACTATTTTTCTTTATATACAAACTATATAAATAAAATTCATTATATAATTTGTATAACAAAAGTATTCTAACCACTATAAAAGTTTTGGCTAAGAAATTTAAGAATAATATTATAAAATTTAACTATAAATTATAATTATACAATTTTTCTTTTTTATATTAATAAACCTTATATTTACAAAATCTTTTAATATACGTTTCGTTATTGATTCTTATGCCAATACCCTTTATATACTTTATTTTAAATACTTTATATATTTCGTTCTTTATTATTGAAAATCTAGTTATCAATTGTATTAAGGATACTAATCAAGATTGTTTATTAGCTGTTTGTGTAGTATATAATAAACTAGCTGTAATCTCCATCTCCAATTAATTGTAATCGCTACTATACAATTAACTTGAACTAGCTAAACGCTAAAATGCACCAAATGTTAATACTCTAAGGCTTTTTGCTTTTTGCATTTTTGTTATTAAACGTCTACCTAAACATCTACCAAAATGTACAAAAAAGATGGATTGCTAATCAAAACCTTATAATAAAAAGGTCGTATTATGATATTTGCTAGAGTTTATTGGAATAAGCAATATTCTACAAAAGTTAACAGATATATACAAATGTTTTTGTAAGTTTTCTTGACTTTTCAGCAGAATTAAAAAGTTTTATAGTTTTATAATTTTTGTATAAAATATAAAATGTTTTTTGAATATAGAATGTTTAGTTTGAATTGTTTATATAAATAAACGTAATTAAATGCACAAAGATATATACTAGTTATAATAACTACATACAAAAACTTTATAATCTTGAATCTTCAAAAACAAATACTAATCACAATAACTGTATATAAAATCTATATAATTCTTTAATACACAAAAGTAAATACTAGTTACAATAACTGTATACAAAAGCTTGTATCTTTTTGAATAAAATCCAACCAAATTCCTAAACTATTTAATAGTCCCAGGCTCCTAATTTGTAATATCATTAATTAATATTGAAATCACCAAGGTGATAAAGATCAACAAATAATATTATATAACTTTATATAATATTTCTTGCTTATCAAACTAAAATATAAAAGTAAGAAACCTATATAAATCAATGCCAAAGCGCTAGTACCGTACGGCTACTGCTAACCTAATCTGTCCTGTACGGTCATACAATTCCCGACAAATATAATAATATAATAATATAATAATATAATAATATAATAGTATAATAGTATAATAGTATAATAGTATAATA
>NGKG01000004.1:414952-426652 GCA_002162505.1 Myriosclerotinia scirpicola
ACCCATAACCGTCGAATCGCCCATCCATCCCCCCACAGCTTACAATAACAAACCCTGGCAAGAAGCCGAGATCGCTGCTCAGAAAATGCGTATGACATCTCTCGGACTATCACCCGGTAATCATCTCTCGCCTGGATCTCACAATTCATCTATCACCATCCGCAAAAGCAGTGATTTCTTCAGTCCTACCTCTTTAGCTTCGAGAAGTCCACCACCTCCAATACCATTACCCTTACCACCAAATGCAAGACAAAGGGATGTAAGTCCGGGCGCTATGAGCGGAGGCGCAGGTAAAAGAAACGCACCACCTCCTCCATTAAGCCTAGTCACCTCTTCAAATTCAAACACCAATCCATCTAAAAAAAGTAAATGGAGAGTTGTCCCTGACACTACCACCAAAAGCCCCACCCTCCACCAAGAACCCTCTGACCCCATCGCCCTCGCATCACCACACTGGCGTCCGCAAGTCCTGCCCGGTATATTAAAGAAAGATAGCGCCCAATCCCTATCCGCAAACCTCACCCCCAACCCCAGTTTCAACCCCTCCACCCAAGACCCCGAAGCCTCCTCAATCTACAGCCAAGAAACGCGGAACTTTACTTTCGATCCCCGTCTTACGCAAATGACCACCATATCCAACATTCGTGCGCAGGGTCAAATCGCACCGATATCTAATGCTGATGACAGTTCTACATCCGATATCAATAATATAACAGAAAATGCAACCCGCCAACCCATCACTGACTACGAATCATCCAGCACACTACCCAAGACACCGGGTTGGGTACCCAAGTTAACGCCTACTCGTCGGGGCAATGATTTATTTTTGAATGTGCAATAAACATGCCATTGGTGTAAACATGGTACAAAGGGATGTAAATTGGAAGAGGCAGGCTGGCAGGCAGGCAGAGAAGAGCCCGCTGGATGTGGGTGGTTGGTTTATTTCTTGGGATATATTAGTACCGATTTACTTTTTTCCTTACTCTTCCTTTTCATCTTTCTGTACTCGAGTACTCGAGTACGTTATGATATGTGTAACAATATGATTATGTGGATGTTTTTTTCTTTGTTGGGTTGGGTTAGGGTTGGATGGGATGGGATGAGATACCTATGATATAATACGATAGGATGGGATGGGATGGATGGAATATTATAAGACTGGATTGAATAGGATAGGATGGGATGGGATGGGATATTATAAGATTGGATGATGGATACTCATCCAGCATGTATCTCATGCATTCCAACCTTCATCTGGATTATGGATTATGGATTACGAATCTTGGGATGACAGATCACAGACCCTGGGATCTCAGCACCTCGGGACCTTACAATCTTCCACTCTCCGTCTCTTTTATTTGCAGAAAATGGATATCGCAGTCCAGACTGTCCAGTCCAGTCCAGTCCAGTCCAGTCCAGTCCGGAATGCAGGAAGGAAGGAAGCAAGGAAGGAAGGAAGGGAGCAAAGATATGGAGTTAGACTTAAACAAACATTTGCATCACAGGAGTTTTACCGGCACGGTACAGTACAGGGTTTGCAAGGAAAGAGGGGGGGGGTGGGAGGCAGGGGCGTTATTTGTTGTTATAATATAGTCTTATTTGTATAAAAGAATCCGGGGGATTCATCACCAAGCGCGGATTTAAACGAGGAATCAAATCCGAGTATGGGAGGATATGGTTAGGTTTGTTGGTTTGTTGTATTAGTAGCTACACATACATACATTTGGGTTTGAAAATGCCATCGTGCGAGTTGAATACATTTGTGTCCCGTCCCGTCCCTCCCGGTGGTCTTGATCATTGCTCGCATTGAGGTTTACTTCTGAGCTGTGCCTTGCAACATGATTTCTGTTCTAGCTCTTGTTTTTCTCGATTCCAACACCTGATGCGATCCTTTTACATTTGATGCTGTAAGATTAACGAAACAAAAGCTTGGGGTGGAGACATGATAGTAAGGGGAAAGGAAATGAATGGATAATAACACAAAAATGACCTAGATGCCGACCGCGGCCTCGTGAACTAAACATAAACATAATCAAAAACATGAACTCAAACACCAAGTAGCACCAGTGCCTCTACAAATATGCCTTTGCCGTTTCTGGGTATCCCATGTCTCCGTTAAATCCAGCACATCCATCCTAACCCCCGAGGCTCCTGTTGATTTCGCCAGATACCAAATCTAACCAGCCAGTACGTGAAGGAAATAAAAAGTCCTAGTTGACTCCGTCTAGTATGTGAAGAAAATAGCAGAAGGTATGATCAAGATTGTCTGGTAGATCTGTTAATCCTGCCAGTGTGTAGGAATCACTGGTCCGTCAGCCTACCTCTCCAAATGCATTATTAGCCTATCTATCCAGTCTTGTTCTCGTCCAATCGAGGATATGCTTACATAGGGTTCTGGGGCGAAGAGATCATCGGCAAAGGCGAGTTCATCCATGATACTTGGGATTGGTCTGGGTTCGTCACCTGTAATTTGAGATTAGCTGATTTTTGCAAGTGATGTGGTGGGAGCTAGTGACTTACTTGCGGAGGAAGTGCGATGACGAAGCTCTTGGGTCTTCGAATGAAGAGTCTCTGTGTCAATTCTAGTTTTCGTAGGGGAAACGGGAAGATGGAATTCAGCCTGCATATATAAGTTTTCTGGAGATTTCATTGCCACAGATGAAGAAACGAGAAGATGTTGTCTCGATGGATGCATGCCCTGACTTGCAGCAGACATGAGTAAATCGCTTCGTACGTGCATGTCTTGTTCTGGCATGGTTGTGACAGATGGGGTCAGTGGAAGCTGGGTAGATGTTTTGGCCGAAGTAGAAAAAAATGTATCTTCTTTCCGGAGCTCCATTGCAATACCTACCTTGGGTTTGGTCGGAGATATAGTTCGGGCTTTTGTCTTGCGAGGGTAAATTAAGTTGGATACTTGGCGTTGAATCTCTATACCTTCCGCTTGTCTTGCCTTTGCTCTCTCACTCAGTGGGGGTCTAATATTTCTGGCAAGGTTAACAGGAGAAGTCTTTACCGTTGGTATTGGCTCTTCGAAGCATGTTGGTCGTTCAAAGAGGTGTGGTTTTTCAAATGAAGTAGTAACTGGAATCTGAACCGAAGTGGTAGGTTTAGACGCTGCGATTGCCATTAGCTCTCTATGCTTGCGTCTAGCAATTTCCACCCAAGATTCTTGAACTGGAATTGGTGTTCTGGGAGAATTAGAATTAAGGAGAGCCATTTCTCGGTGCTTGCGACTAGCAATTTCGGCCCAAGATTCTGTAACTAATGTCTTGAAGAAGTTAAAAGCAGGAACTACCAATCGGATGTATGGGGGTTAAGAAATTACCTCCTCGTCATTCAAAGTGTCTTCAACATTAGAAGTGGGTATAAGGGGAAGAGTTTGGCTTTTGGACTCAGAAGATTTGCTCGCACCCTGAACGGCATACGATGGTCGGTAATATTCGCTATTTCGAACACCCCCATCACGAGGAGCGGTCCAATGACGAGGAGAAGGTCCTTCGCGGTGCCCTTTATGATGTGGCGATCGAGGCCTTTGAGACCTGGAGCTTGTAATTTTAGGCGAAGCAGAGCGGTCGTGTCGTCGGGATCTGTGGGAGTTTTGAGGGCTTCTAGAACTTGGTCGATAGTGACTAGAGAGATGAGGACTCCGCGAACGTGGGTGGCTGTGACTAGAAGTCTGATGGATTTTGAGTCTGGAGCGAGAACGAGGACGGTCCTCATTTACCTCCTCCTGATGCATTGAGCCAGAGTTGTAAGCAGAGCCATTTTTTCGAGGACCAATAGGTTCCATGTTAGCGTTGGGACCACAGAGCCTCTTTGATTTACCCATTGTTTGAGTTTAATCTCGATTATTAGTTTTTTGGCCAAACGCAAAGCTGTTGTTAGTGGGTAAAGTAGAAGTAAGTAAAGTCGCGGAAAGCAACTTGATGCAAGCAAAGTATCTTCTGAAGAAAACAAAGCCAAGATGGAATATCTTCAAAATTTTCTCAGCTACAGAAGACTGTGAAACTCCTCTTGATGGATTTAAAGCGGTTTTAGAATTGGTACTCCTCTCTTGATGGATTCGAAGAAGTTGTGGATTTGTGTTGTTTGTTTGTTTGTTCGTTTGTGTTTATTTACAAGCCTGAAGTTATCGGAAATACTTCGGGAAGGAAAAGTATGTATGAACGTCTCGAAAGGGGAAAGACCCCTCTTTGGCGGTGGCAGAATTGCAAGTCATCTCTCACTAGGTACCTTTCGAGCTTCCTCATTTATATTTATATTTGTGATACAAACATTTCTTCTCCTAACTTGAACTTCAAAGAACAAATTTGAATTGAGTTCTGCCCCCCCTTCCCCCCCCCTCAAAAAACTTTATCTCACCAGGATAGAAAATCTCCAACTTTTCAAAGGAAGTTCGCTTTTGCCAATGATTCTTCTTCGACAGACATAAAGCCTCGTTTACCTACCTATAGGGGGAACTTTCCAAGAGCCTCAACTGATAATGAGTAGAATCTGACATAATATTCTGGCTAAATCAACATCCCTTCTGACCAATCAATGAATTCTTTGGCACCACTCCATCTGGAAAACCCTAGGCTGCGGTAGCGATTTGCATGAACGATCAAAAGTTCATCCCGTCAGCCTTATAGAATGCTTCGCAAACACCGATGGCAACCACAAACAGCTCGCAAACCATCCAATCGGTCATATATTTCCAAAAACCCCATTTCATCATTTATTACTCTGGAGATCTTGGGTAATTTTTGGATTGTTTCCATATTTTCTTCGAGGCCCCCTAATATTGTCAACACCGCCCCCAATGATATTCAAGGACATCAAGCATGCAAGGCTCATTCACAAGTAATCTTCTTTTAGTAGCAACACCATCCTCTGGGGTCCTTAAACCTTCCTGTTTTCTTCTCCGAGGATAGACTATCTTGTGGTTGTCCAGTGCTGCCTTTCCGTTCGCATTTTTACTGCTACTCGTGCATATGTGACCTGCATATGCCCCTCGTAAATGCCTCCACAAGCCTCCCAGGTATGCTTAATGGAAGATGCGAAGATTTCGCTTCTCGTTCCTGTAACATGGACGGCCTACAGTAGACCGGCTTTGCCTTGGTTTTGAGTTTGGACGTCCCACAGGCTTCTTGATTTCGGTCGAGCCAATGGTCATGATCCATTGGAACCCCGGGATCAACTCTTGAGATATTACAAGATGGACTGTACCAATCGACACATTTTCCAGGCATTCATTTACTGGCTAATTCAGCTGAAGCTTGAATCCTCCCCCATCCTCAGCAAATCTTTATACTATTGATGACCACACCTTTTCTAAGGGAAACAGGGGCCCGGCACACTACTGGAGTTTGGGTGACACTACAGCATCCAACCCTTCATAGCCGATTCTTTCCTGGTTTAGTATTTGCCGGCATGCAGATAAAGATCAGGAATTAAGATCTCTGGAAAACTCATACGTAGATGCCGTTACCAGACGTATGATAAGTCTCACTTTGGGCAGAAAGCGAGGCAACTGCGTATACATCTGTGGCGACATACATTCTTCTTATCCAGCCTTGCCGGCTACTTTTATGCCTGTATGTCATCATCTTCAGTTTTTGCCGGCTACTGTTGGGCCTTAGAGAGGGTAGCATGTTTCACCTCCCGCATATTCTTAAAACTTGGCACTAACAGGCCCCGGGACAATTCGTTGTCGAAATAGACTCCTGTCGATCCTAAGATCATATCTATAGTCACTCCCATGCCTTATGACTAACTTAATCAAGATCCCGGTGTACCAACTTCCAATTTGCATCATCCTAGTGGTCAACGTACATAACCCTCACTCATCCTTTAAAAATTCTTTAGGCAATGGGCAATGGGCATTGGGCCCTATAAATTGAAGGCAAATTCCACAGCACCTCCCGCCTGTTGCAGTTTTATCCACTTCCATTACAAAAAAGTCTTTGACTCATGAAGTCACCGGCTGCTGCTTCGGTCTCGATGGTTGTTTGCTTCCTCTGGCTACAGGATTGCCTGGCCTTCTCGTTTGTGCTACTTCTAATAGACATGAGAATTTTGAATCCTGTTGGACTCTTTGGGTTTCTTCTTTAAAGACCTTGCCATGGTAATAATCAGCAATGAGATGGCAAACAGCATGATGCGAATTGCAATAGCAGGCTCGGGTGGTTTGGCCCAGATATTCGCTCATCACATCAATGAGACAGTACATCCGTTCATTATATTGTCAAGACAGGTCAGTGAGCCCGAGAACCCAGCCTTACAGATGAAATTTAACCACCCTTTTAGGCTCGTCCAGATCTAGAAGTACTCGGTTATCAAGTAATTGTAGTCAACTACGACGATCAGGATGATCTTCGCTTTCATCTTCGGGGGATAGACATCGTCATTTCAACGGTATCTGGGACCCCTCAAATAAACCTTATTGATGCTGCCGCAAATTCCTGTGTTCAACGCTTCGTCCCCGCAGAATACCAAGATAAGCTCGGGGGACGACCAACGAACGACCCCTCAGATCGTGGAAGGGCTGCGAGCATTGAAAGACTTCGACACTGGGCTCACAATCCTCGCCATCCAATGCAATATACTGTTTTCAGCTGTGGGGTTTTCTATGAACGATTCGCTCGTGGAGGCTTAGCTTCGATGGGTATAGGCATATCAACTCCACTCAATGTCGGGGTTCAAATGGAACAATCTGCACTTGGTTATGAAGGTTCTTATTTGATAAATATGGGGACCAACACTGCAGAAATTGTGGAATATTGTACTGCAGGACAGCCCATCTCAGTATCTATGACATCTGTAAATGATGTAGCAAGGTTTATCGCAGCAGCTCTTGATTTTGACCTACGAATGTGGCCCTTAGAGTTTAGAATGCAGGGGGATCGGAAGACTGTGACGGAGATTGTGCAGTATGCTGAGTTTGTCAAAGGACGTAAGCGCTCATCTTTTCGAATCAAATAAAAGACTATAGCTAATGACAATTGAACGAACAGGGCCATTCACAACATCGGTAATCGCAGCTCCAAGACTATCGGCAGCTCTTCAGGAGGCGGCTTATTCCCAAGATTATGTTAAAGTCAGTCGCATACAGGAGCTGATAGCTACTGAGCAGAGGCGATACGACCTTTCGCAGGTCAATTTGAATCCTTTAGTCAACTTCCAGCCAATCTCATTTTGGGTGTGGCTGAGTACTCACTGGGCTCCTTAATAATTGTACTACCAGTCTCAAATCGCTTTCATCGCCTTCCAGGTTTTCTATAATATTTGGGATTTAGTTGAATGGCGGTTCAGATCGAACTGCGAATACTGGCACTGAGACCGATTAGATTTGGATGCAGAGGGAATAGATGTTCTGCAATAGAGAAGGAGTAGAGGGATTTGTTCTCGCAAGAGAAGGATATCACTGTGAAGCTTGGATTTTATGGACGCAAGGTGCTTTCTTCCTTCCTTCTCTTTTGATGTTGTACTTTAGAACTTTTCTACATATATAGACTTTGGCTCATGAACGTGGTAGAAGATTGCTGGTGGATTTCGTTCATACAATACTCCCCCTCGTCCTTGCAATTTTTATAGTGAACTGAGTAGGATGACAACGAAAGTTCTTAGAAATGATTTCCACCCAATGGCACCTTGCTGACTATAGCATGCCCAGGTGTACTCTATAACTCGAAATCTTATTATATTGTGCCGATACGGTAGGATAGTGGAACAGTTATCAACCGAAAATTCGTCGTACCGGTGAAAATTTTTAATGCCCATCTTCAAGTGTATTGAAGGTGTCGACCTCGGGATTCGATCCTTAGAGTTGAACTCGCGAGAGGGAAATTTGCAAGATTTGTATGAACTCTTATTGATGGATATTGACCGGGGCTTGAGGATGGATAGTGAAAGTTTGTTAGAAAAGTCTGGAAGTATATTTGTTGTTTCAGGGAGAGAAGCGATTGGGTGTATATATTTGGTAGCAATACATAGTATAGAACACAGCAAACGCCATATTGATATGTTCTATGCTCATATACCTTCATATAAACACACAAAATTCCCCTGATAATTCCTCCAAGGGAGATCCACGAGACTTGAGATTATGAACCTTCTTGACCTTGACATTGGTAATATCACATGATTAATTTCATCCGACGCTAGCGAAATGTAAACATTGAACACCCATGACATTACCAGCAAAGCATTCAACCGTTCAACCCGGCAACCCACGACCCCCCACGACTCTGCACCGAGAAGAATCTAAATTCAAATATCAACATCTATCGATTGACGCGAAGATACACGAGATAATCGCGCGAAATATACCCAATCGACCAGTTTTACAGCGACGATCGCCCCGACAACGAGAAATCCGAGAAAGCAGATGCGCTGCTAGACATCAATGACTACCCTTGTACGAGCTCGAAATCCTCTAGAAACGCTGAGAATGAGCCAACAACCTGCGGCGCGAAGAAGGAGTAAAAGATTGGCTGGTGGGTTTAAATTTTATTGCTGTTTGGTTTTGCGACAATGGGAGATGAGTGGAGGGGGAGAATTGTTGCGCATTGGTCGGGGCATTACTGACAGAAATACAGGATACGAGGAGGAAGATGGAGACTTTCAATTTACGCGTGTATCAAAGAAGGCGAAAACCACAGCTTCTTTACCGGATCCAATACCAGAGGCTGCACCGCCTGTGACAACGACGGTACCTAGAAGGAGCAAAAAGGTGGTTCATGAGCGCGAAACTCATAATGTTGCACCGGCACCAGTGCCACCTGTTAAGAAAGCGAGGGGAGCACCGAAAACGAACCTTTCTACGCCGAAAGAATCGAGGGTAGAGAAGGTGCAGAAACCCGGAAAGGAAGTCGAACCAAAACGAGGGACTAGGAAAAGTACGCGTTTATCGACCGAAAAGCTCCAGAATGGTGAAAGAAATGCCGTGAATGGAAACAGGGGTTACGAAAACAGTATTGATATGATGGGTGGTGCACCTGTGCCAGAAGAATCGAACAGGTCAACTATAGAGGTTCCGAATAATACACACTCTACGGTCATCGCCTTACCATTTAGCGATACGCCAATTATAAACCGAAATAAGGAGTTGCGAAAGAAAGGTGGGACGGGCCAGAGGAGGAGTAGTTTGGGTATGCGTGGAAGGAGGGCGAGTTCGCTCATCGACAGTGGATATAGTGCGATACCACACAAAGAGGTCGAAACCTCACAATTTTACAAACATATCGAGGATGCATTACCTGAGCCGAGGAGGATGAAACAACTTTTGACTTGGACGGGCGAAAGAGCTTTACCGGAAAAACCTGCGCATGGAGATCCGGATAGTGGTGCGAAATTGGCAGGTGAGTAGTTTATTCACGTAGGAGATCTAGGAACAGCACTAATGAGTACAGCGAGAGCAATATCAGAAGCTCTTCTCAAAGATTTCGGCACCAATTCTACATTTTCGAACTGGTTCGATCGGGAAGAGAAACAACCAGCTAAAATAACGAAAGTGGTCAAAAAACCCAACCCCAAAAACATCGAAGCCGAAGAAAACATACAGGCTTTAGAAGCTCGAGTAAAACAGTACGATTTTACCTATCTAGATGTCAAAAGATGTGCTAACAAACGCCAGACTAGAAATCGAAAAAGCACAATGGATATCCTTCAAAAAGCCTCCAGCCCCCCTTCCACCCCTCTTTTCAAATGCAGACGCAGATACAAACCCACTCTCGCCCTCTCAAATCGATCCCACTCTTCTCGACCCCGAACAATCCGCCATCCTCTCTCTAATAAATTCGTCATCTTCCCTTTCTTTGCGCGAAAACGTCTCTGAAAGATTAAAAACCATCCATCAAGAAATCGAAGGGAAAATAGATCGTTTCGTAGATGGGATACATAAAATCGAACGATACGGGGAAACAGTAGGAAGGGTGGCGGATAAGATATTGGCCTTGAGTGCAGTGAGGTTGGAGGAAAGGGATAAGAGGGAGAGGGAATTGGTGGGGACGAGAGATGTGCCGATGCAGGAGGTGTTGAGGAGTTTGAGTAGGATTTTACCCGAGGGGAGTGCAAGGTAGTCCTGCCAATGTTTATTGATGCAAGTATTGGTCTATGGACTTTGTGGGTATCTCAAGACCACAGTGGGGATTCCGTCTTGATTAAATCGACGCATTAAGCTTTACAAAACCCAAGGAAGGGTTTTGGGATGAAGGATTTGATGGATGGAGAGATATGGGCTGGGATGGGATATGAGTAGAGGGAGAATGAAATGATGAATGAATAATGATGAGCGACTTTTGTCATTTATTTTCTTTATTTTCTTCTCTGAGCTTTCTACTGTTTTGGTCACTGTGAATGGAAGGGTAGTATAGCAGGCTTTCTTCTTTCTTCTTTCAGGACCTTTTCTTGTACAAACGGATGGACCCGGCATGGAAATATTTTGATTTCGTTGGAGTCAAGGGAGGGGCGTTTGTGATTTTAGCATAGCGTGGATGCGTGTCGTGCAACAGATGGACTGGCATTGACTTGGGTATTGGGATAGTAGAAAATCGTGGTGGTCGGGTGTGAATAGGATCAAATGAACAACAATAAAGACACACATATGGAAGTTTCAACTGGTGATGATTCTTTTCCCGAATAGTATTGAGAGAGAAGGGATGTGTGTGTGTGTGTGTGTGTGTGTGATAGTGTGGTGCTAGAGGGAGCTAGTGTTAGTCTACCGCATCATCAGTTCTCTCCTCTTTTCCTCCTCATTTCCTTTCCTTTTCTTTTCCTAACATTTCCCATCGCTCTCAAGTGTCAGCAACCACACTTACTGTATATGAAAGTTTGGTACCAAACACAATCGAATACGGAGCATTGTATTTCCCAATCAAATCAAAACTTCAAGCGCAATAATGTCGTCTTCGACAGCTAAGAGATGTATATCCACAGATTATACAATTGAAACATATAAAGGTCCATGATTACCGAGGAGATATTGGAGGCTGCTGCAGAGTTGTTCAGTATGAATTATGGTGTATGGGGTCCGCTGGCTGCGGAAAAAATGCGTGTGAGGCAGGGTTAGTTGATGTTTTTTTTTTGAATCATGTGCAGTTTTTAGATTGTTTGTTGATGTTTAATCGGAGGGGGAGGGGTAGGGGGAGGGGGTGGAATTTCTGATTATGAGATTGTTTGAGATATTAATTTTTTTTCAAATATATTTAACCATAGTACTCATACCTATCCTCATATTTCCACCACGCTAACACCAAACCCAAATCCAGGCGCCCGCGTCAGAATGTCCCCCAAAAGACTAGCAAATAAGATCATACCCCCTGCCTCTGCATCTGCATCTGGAACTGATAACCTCGGTTTCTAGTACCAGGTTCTAGTCCTGATTTAGACTAGTTTCGCAGCTTAAATAGCTTCACTTCTTCCGTAGTTTCATAATACAAGATCGTCCTCCCAAAACAACTCAATATACGTGTTTTCTGGAACAGAAAATATATATATACGTCTGTTGATCGATGAAAGCATAGTTGCGAATGTTTTCGCCACGAGATGGGAATGGGATGGGATGGGAGGAAGGTGTTGTGGATTACGCAACTTTGTGTGCATAGGGGATTTAGGAATATGGGGTTTGCTAAGAGGTTGCTGGAGTGTTTGAAGAGGGATGAAAATTCGGATGAGAGGATTAATGGGGTGGGCGTGGATGATATGGGAAGGTGATAGAGA
>NGKG01000004.1:445925-475309 GCA_002162505.1 Myriosclerotinia scirpicola
AGGGGAGAGGGGGGAATGATGGTGTTGGAAGTTGAGATTTGATTTTTGATTGTTGATTTTTGATGTTTATTATTGATCTCAGAGATAGGAGGTAGAGGTAGGAGGTAGAGGTAGTAAGGGTGGATGGAGCAGGGTTTCGATTGGAATGAGATTTGAATACGAGACAAGTAGGAGTATGAGTAGTCACTTCTAGGATTGTCTAGGATGTTCGAGGATGATGTTGGATGAATGTTTTGATGTTTGAGTGTGGTGGGGCTAGTGGTAAGAGAAAATGAGTGTGTCAATTTAGATGGTTGGTTTTGTTATTCTCGAGTCTATGAAAATATATAAAAGTGAGGGTCTTGTAATATGAGTTTTGGAAGACTATTCTTCGACGACTATCATATTATTCGCCCCAGATGCTCTGTTGCCATGTCCCTCGTGCAGATGTCTTCTGAGCTTATCAGTATGGGGCGTACTATATTGACGGTTCAAATATACATGGAACGAAGTACGATATCTCCGCTATCTAACCGATTTCCTTCGAAGATCTCTCTCAGTCCTTGTATATTTTTGAAATTTGAGTACTGACTACCTCGTTTTTTTCAATCCTTTTCTTGAACGAATATCCCCAGCTCTTGGGGTACTCTGTAACTACTATGGAAGCGTCTTATGTTTCTCATACATCCGGAGTGGATGTTCAAGGTTCTATGAACAGTCAAGTGTCTCGCACACATCTTATCGACGCTCTACGTCGGATGAGTCTTAAAATCAGTTCGATGGCTCCGGAATTACCATTAGCCGAGAATCAAAAGATTCTTGACAGTCCAGAGTATATAGCTTAGGAAGACCGAATTGATTCTAAAGAAAGAGGTTCAGAATGATAAGACCATGAATAAGGAGCTATGGCACCGTTATTCACTAGCAGTTTTTCAAACGCAAACGAGCGTACAGAGGGCTTTAAGAAGATGAACGAAGGAGATTTAGAGTGGAAAGCTTTAGCTCTAGTATTACAGACGAAATCAAGGAGCAGATTAAACAAAAAGAACAACATAGTGAAAGGAGATACTATTTAGGCCATTGCACAACCTAGATTTGTCTTTTGAAAGATTTTTCTTGGGCAACATCTTGTTGCAAAATTCTTCAGGCGCCTGTAACGGAGACTTAATTGACCAATACAAATCTTATCCGCGAGCTTAAGAAATTATGCCAGCCAAATCAGTATATACTGTATCGCCCGGGAGAGTCTCCCATTGAGGGGCTTTGCTCATTTCTTTAAAGAACATGAAATCTGCGGAGTGAAATGAAACATTGGGCTACTTCAGCGGTAGATTATACTTGAAGAATTACATGGTAGATACTTTTACAATAGATCTTCTTACCCTCAACATGAAAGATAGACCTCTTGGTTGGAAACAAGATGCATTCTTAGAGGAAGACAATATGGTTCCTATCCTGAACCAGCTCTAAATTTCTGTGCCTTTCTGCACTACTATAAATGCGTGTCTTACATAGCGGTGTCTGGTACTCTGATATACTACTAATGTAGATTGGAACGAGGAAACAACGTAAACAGAGAACGGACAAAGAACTACTACAGCATCCTTCCTGTAATATGCCTTCTACATCGGGGTGGTTAGTCAAGCTGCCAGCTTGAACCTTTTCGAAGGTTTCTGCAGAGTGCTCTGCAGGCTCGAGACGAGACAAGAAGCAGTGATGCGCTCTTCGACATCAGTGACCAGCATCTGACGAAGTAGAGGATATCCTTTGGCGGGGACACTACCCTCAACCTCAAGAATATGGTGAGGTGCAAAGTTTTGCAGTTAAGGGGATATGAAAATAGAATAGTTCAGGCTTATTGTTTGCTCGGAGTTTCTTATCCAGTCTTATTAGCAGGATAAACGATTAGTGCATCAGTACGCGCTACTACGCGCTACTACGCGCCAGTTCTTCCTAATCAGCCAATCCTAGAGCACTAAATGATAGGGGCCTCGGGCCGTGTCTGCCTAGCGTGGACCATTAACCTTACCAATAATTCTCTCTATCAACATCAACATCAACATCAAACATCAAACACCAAACAGCTATCACCTTCGAATCACTCTACACAACTCACAAAGCATCGCATTAACTATAAGTATCAACAACTCTACCATGTCTATCAGTTTCCTTCCTGGATCGCTACCATCGCCTACTCTGAGCAATCCTTCCCTTTGCCAGCCGTTGTTATTACCTCGAAATGTTGAGACAGATAAAGCGGACGAATTAATACAACGATACAATCGCCAAAGCATCCCTATAATGGACGACTGGGACTTCCTTCATCTGATCGATGAGGTTGCTTCTACATACAACCAATATAGCCAAGTCGAGGAACTGGAAAGGGAACTCCAAGAACGTATCAATGCGAAAAGTTCTACTATAAAAAGCAATTATTCCAAAGCCAAATACGCGCTTGGGCTCAAAGGCGATAAGTTTTTTGGTTCCAACGAAGATCTCGAAAATCAATATTGCGCTGGCGTCTGTAGGCACTCTGTCCATGGCTTCCAAGCTTTCATGGCCTATTGTCTACCTATCCTAGCTGAACCTTTTCTCAACGAGAAGGTGAAGAACTATCCCAAGAAAAACTCAAAGATGAATACAAAGGGCCCAGGAAATACCCAGCGAAAACGCACATCCTATACACCTAAAAAGATCACGAAAACCTCACTTCCTGTTTCTGCCGCAAAACCTCGTCGGAGTGCACGTATCGCAAATCACAGTCTTATGTCTGCAGAATGAATACTTGCTGGACCGTCTACGTATACATTAAAGATAGCTCTCGTTACTGCAATCTCCGAAGTATAGCGCAAATCGATCGGGGGCAAGTAGCTCAAGTTTTAAGCGACTAGCGCTGGCATCGCGGGCACAGGGAACATAGTTCACGGTGGAAAACAATGAGTGTAATACATGGTCAGTAATGAAAGGTGGAATATTGATCGATACTGAGGCAGACGTTGATTCTGGGGCAAACGTGATTCGGATACGAGTGAAGCAGCGGACAGAGATCACTTGATGTAGGGACAAAGGAAATGAGTAGAGCAAAGAAGAGGAGTAGACAAGAGGCAGCGAATACCAATGGAGCACAGGGAATGAGCAAATGCGAAGAGCAAGCACATGTATCCAAGGGGAGCTGAAATCGTGATATGGGCAAAGGAAAGAGGAAGTAATACAGATGCACAGAACAGTTTTATATACTAATGAAGCAATAGTGAAGCTTTAGTAAGGTCATTTATCTATCTTATCTAGGGGTTTACTCAACGTCCGACGCGAATTACTATCCTTCCGGCGCCCTCGAAAAACATACAAATTGTATGCCTAACAATGTCACATTCAATACAGTTGTCGCATCTGAGATAGTAAGATATATTTGACAATTACTAACCAAACTATGAAGTCTAAGAGCTCTTGAGCTTAATAAATATACCTATACAGAGGCTATATAGGTTGCATAATTTGTTGTGCGTTTAGTCACATGTCTATCACGTGCACTAATGTAGACTCCAATGGGAGCTTTGGGCACAGAAAGAGTTCCTTCTGCCTCTCAGGCTTGTGAGCAGCGCTCAAATGCTTCGTTAAACTAGGTTTGCGAGCGAGCGGGCGATGTTGGCGCACAATCTTGCAGAAATATTCCAGCGTGCGTTCTTTACGCATAGAAGACGTGTGTATTTTAAGTCGTCTCTTGTTATTGAAGGGTATATATGCCAGGAGTATGTAGGTACCGGGCAGTATCGCTCAGGACGAATGGGTGTTGAAAATGGGGAAGAACCATTTTGAGGGGTTTCGACTTCGGCCGGATGTGGGATATTGAAGCTAAAGCTTTCATCCTTATCACTCTTCAATGGCTTATGGCTTAACTTGCTTTCAAGCCAGTTCAATTTTAGCCGCAGCCCTGAAGGATATGGAAGCTTTTGATAATTTGGAGTACTTCCTTGAGCTTGTGTGCGAGGATCGTATTCATCGACAGATGGTAGCAAGAGTCGAAGGTTAAAAGTTAAAGGCACATACTGCTCAACAATGTCGTCATTTTAATGTTCTACGAATCTCCATATTCGTAAATGAGCCGTAGGTTGATATGACAGGAAGCTGCTAATATATTGATGATCCACAGCAGTCAGTTTAGCACGAAGCTATGAACTTCAAAGTATTGTTAGTAAGTCGACGTAAAAAGGTTAAGCAGCGATATAAAGCTTTGTTACGTCTAGAAAGACTGTGCTTAGATGTTGTTGGTACTTTCAGTTCCTTCTTAAATATGTATACATTTCCCAGAATTTTTGCATTGGCGAATGGACCTTGATTGAGGCTCCATAAAATCGTTCCAGTCGGGTTCGAGCTTGTCCGCGCTTTCTTTGTAGTAACATTTCAG
Organism: Myriosclerotinia scirpicola; assembly: GCA_002162505.1. NCBI lineage: Eukaryota > Fungi > Ascomycota > Leotiomycetes > Helotiales > Sclerotiniaceae > Myriosclerotinia > Myriosclerotinia scirpicola. The sequence continues at coordinate 450,310 of NGKG01000004.1, forward strand.
CCCTATATAATACAGATCTCCTTTTGGCATACTAGCAGTCTAGCAGCCAAGAATGGGAGAGAGAATAAGTAGCAGACACGGTAAAAGGCAGGCTCGGGGGTTACCTTCTGGACTCATGATCCAACTAGTAAGAGGATGCCGATATTCCGCTATCTATAAATGCTGAATAGTTTGCCTTGGTGCGAATGTTCTTGAACTTCATCTTCTGGGTGTTGAACAACTTGCTAGCTGCAGTAGTCTCATTTGTAAGAAAGGTTCGAAGAATTCGCCATAGAATCAGAGTATATATCAACTCTGTCGTCATCGGTGTATATTGGGCTTGTAGGAAATCGCACCATTCACGATATGTAGAGATCGATTTTTTTCTACACATGATGGCATCAAGTGCTTCGATGATCGAAATTGGCCATGATTTCTCTTTTGCGTCGAGGTTTTCGTGCTGGTGTATATGACAGGCAAAGAGCATGAATCATTTGGGGTTCCAAATGTCTTCAGAAGCGGGAACGGACTGATATATCCCATCGTAGCAAAATGCACCGGATATTACTTGTAAAAAAAAGTTGAGTATAGCACCCCAAGATGACTGCCAAGCATGATATATTCAGCTTCGTACATGAGGTTTGCAGACCAATTATTATTCCCATTCCCTTAAGTCACTTAGGGGCTGAGAGACCCTAGTGGGTTAGTCGCAGGATAGATATGGGTTATGTACGGGTTATGTACATGCATCCGAGATACTACTTCATTAGTTTGCAACTGCATAGTACTAGCATCTAGGTCCCAATACAAGAAGCAGCCAGGCATTTTCTTCTAGGCGTCTAAAGGTAAGGTTTCTATATGTAGTATGACCATCACGAATATATTGAGCTGAGGATACGAAGGATATGGCAGAGAATATAACGTGTTTATACTAGCGTAGGATAGGAAAAGAAGGTCTTGTTATGGTTCTGATTTTCTGTAATGATAGGCTGTAAAAGACGTTATGAAAAAACATTACCCTATAGTCCAATAATAATATGTATCCAGTATGAAATTAAAACATAGATAGAAATGTGTGTGCGCTAGCTACTATTAGCAAATCAAAAAAGATCTTTCAACCATCATATTCCACCCTAAAAGCAAAACTTGTACGCTCGCGCAGTTTCTCTCGCCTCGCTGGATTATATTAACCATTATCCCACCAATCCTTCAACTGGCTGCCTCCATCGTGCGAAGCTATAGATGTATATATGCACTCAAGCTGATTCGTGAGCTGGTATAAGGGCGACGGATACGGGAGCGGCTGGTTTCAAGGGAAAATTTCAGACGTGAAGTTGTGAAGTTGTCAGTGTTGGAATAGGGAAGTATTGTAGCTTATTCGAAAGATAAGGATGAGAATCTACCATTCCATGACTGTGACGTGGAATAATAGGTTGTCTATGCAAATTTGTCAAGGTGGTAATTCGTTGATCTTTGAACTCAGGCGGAGCTATGAAGGAATGTGTCCTGAGAATATTGGACGAAAAGGTTTTATATGATGTCATCAAGTCTAGACGTGCTCGGTAGAGATCACCGCACATCTTCAGTGTTTGCGTTAGTATACGGTAGTAAAACGGTGGCGCGTATTGAGGGCTTAGTACGGCAGTTCGTATGTATTAAAGGAATACTACACCACTCTTGTACATATTGTTCAATATCATATTTATAGGGATATACGGGGAATACTGGAATCTCAATTGGAATGCTTCAAAACCCTAATTGGAATGCTTCAACCTCTCTAATTAAAATGATTTAAACCTAATTAGGCTAATTTGAATGCTTTAAACCTTTAATTGGAATGCTTTAAACCTAATTAAGTTAATTGGAATGCTTATTCCGTATTTCCCGTATATTTCAATGGTATCTAGTATTATATTAATACTTAATACTTTTAGTAGTATAAGATTTAATACTACGTACGTATGTATTTTATAGAAAATAGATACGTACCACTGTACGAGTCCGTATACGGAATACGGAAAATACTAATGCAAACACTGCATATCTTAATGAACATCAGTAATCTAGGAGGATAAGATCACCACTTTTTGAGCCTATATAATTAACAGTTAGCTCTCTGGTCTTACTGCATAGATGTAATCAATCAGTACTTACATCAGGGCTAGATAGACCAAGTGGTCGTAAGAAAGGAACCAACTCTCCTTCAACCGATAAAATCATATACTTCTGCTCGGTGTTGGACCTGATTCCATCACTACCAAAGTATATTTACATGGTAATGCGGGCATTAGCATTCTGGCGCCGTCCAAACACTGGGATATAAGCGTCGCGGGCAATAGAACGAGGAAAGAAAAAAATCGAGTGATTTCTGAACCACTGATAAAGACATTAGCATCACTACTTGAATGTGGAAGAGATATAGGTCTGTCTTACCGCCTCGGAAGGTAGAAAACCTTGGATTATAAGGGGGGATATTCATGTTATGCGTTTTACACATCGTGTCGACTAATATCGTGTTCCTATCGTTGTACCATTTTGTGCCATATCATTCAAATCGTAAAGGTATTCAGTGTGCGTTAATCAGAAAGGCCAAGATGGGCTGAAGCTTTGTTTTGGTATACATGGACAACTAAGTGATCTTTATCGCTTCGCCTCGCAATTTGGTAAAAGTTGAACAATTCCTCTTTCTGTTTTCTACCTACATATCTGGATTCGTCGAAATCTCCGTCTGGAATAATTGGAATTTCTTCATCGGGAAAGAACCTCCGGTATCCCGGGTCTAGCATCAACATTTTGCTACTCAGGAGGTTACCGGTACTCGGATATGGCGCTGGACCGGTAACGTGATCGTATACTATATCCCGTTCTAGGTTTCTAGAAGGGCGTATTGAATTGAGTGATGCCACCAGCATGGTACAATGCGACTCTTCAAATAATTCATCCATTTCAGGGACTCTGTAACCAGTCTCATACAATATTGATCTCAATAAGCCTACTTTACCCAATTCTACACATTTCCAGTAGAGGTTCACCCAACCATAAGGAATAGGTCGGCGCTGACTGTTATGTTTCAGTGTCATACCAGCTTTCAAGCATTGAGAGATTCTACCCCTGACCGCCAAATGAATATTGTCATAGTATTTGTCTAATCCGGAAGAATCTTTCAGAAGTGTGATGCAGTATAATTCTAAGTCTTCGTCTGTACATTTGAAGCACCTTAAAAGCCGCTGAAGGTATAGGCCTTGGGGATCGGAAAGAAGACGGCACGGAGACTCTTCAATTTTAACCATTTCCCGAAATGGTAATTGTTCGGACGATGCTGCTTCTTCTGCTATGCGCTCAATATCTGGCAATGGCCAGATATCTTGAGTTTTAACACAGTCAATCATATGAGCAAACATCGCGTCCTGAAGGCCGTGATGCAATCGAAATTCCCGGGATCCGATGTTGCCAAATGGATCATTTATCGATTTATGTAGGATGAGCCTGATAAGCTTTTCGATATGAGGAGCTACCAAGGGATGACACGTAAACAACTGACCTACAACTGACCAGAACAATGATAGCGTTCGTGTACCCTGACTCGGCGTATCATCACCTGGATCTATTCCTTTTTCTACCAAGTATTCCATAACTTTTAAATATTTAGTGAGGGCAGTGGGTCTGGGAGAAAGATGGGGATGACGTCCCGGGTAAGTAGCGTATCTACTAATAATACCGATAGTGAATTCGTAAAATCTCCAGACTGTAGATAGTAGGGAGGACATGACGCCATCACTCGACATAGTCATATCGTGAGGCGAAGCTTTTCCTTCTGCAAACAATCTGTGTACCATGGATAAATCGCCTAGTTGGCAAGCCTCAACAATCGGAGCATCCGATGGAACCACATTGTAGCATCTTAACCGCATATCAGAACATCCAAATATCGAACCCATTTTCTGTTGTTCTATAAACACAAGATATCGTGCTTGTATAAGATAATGGGGACGAATATCAATCTTATAAGCAGTTTTAGATGTTACCAAGAGCTCTTCTGGACTACTCTCATTCCCTTCGAACTTTTGTTGCATTGTTGTGGTTGTTGATTGAATTAATATCGTCGCAAGCCAGGCGTTGATTACCCTCTTCGCGGTCGACTGACCAATAACTTTAGGACGGCTAATTTGGCCAATAAAGCTTCCTTCGCAACTAGTGGTTGTCGGTACCGATTCATAGTTCCTGGGCCAGTCTTTGTCCAATGATTGAGCCCGCTTTCGAACCCTTTGAGTTGATCGAGAATGCTTTGTAGTTCCTCTGAAGCTCCCTTAATATCATCAAGATAATCGTAAACAAATTGGCAGCCTTGTAGAATTTGCCCTGCAAGGCCAATGAAACTTATCACCGATGCACCTAGACTAACAGCAGCAACAGCAGCCTCCGCCATCTTAAATTTGGGCTTTCAAGTAATGAATTGTGCAAGAACGTTAGGGGAGACTTAAAGGGTGAGAGAAAAGTGTCAAAATCAGTGGGAGAATTTGAGGAAGAGAGACAGTCGAGGAAGAGGGTAATCAGAGTTTTCATGGTGGCAGTGTTATTCTTTCGTACAACTTGAATGCAAATGACCGCATTACATGAAAATGGTTGGTAGGCTCTTGACGATCGTGTACCACAGCAGAGACACCTGACAAAGCTAATCAGCCCCTGCAATTACTTCCTTCCAGCTGTCTCTAGCCTGAAGTTCTTCCCACCACTTGTTCACGTGAGGATACTTTCCAAGTAGGTCTTGGAAGCCATACTTCAGAATCTGTGTACCATTTGGCAAATGGTATAAATCTACCAAAGTAAACTCATCTCCTGCAAGATACTTCTACTTTGAGAGAATTTGGTCATAGACGGCGAGATTATTGCCGAGTGTTTGGAGGTGTTTTTGAACTGTCTCTTCGCTGGTGGCGCCCAATCCTTTTGCACTTTTTTTGATCACTATTCATTCTTCTGACATATACTTGGGATATAGAGAAATTACGGCTTGATATAATTTTCAAACAAAATACCGAGTGCGTCTGCATCGAAGTAAGCCTGTTCAATCGAGCAAACCTAGGGGAGTTTTAGTCTTTTTTCTTGGAGGATACTCAGCAGTGAAGCCTACTTGTTCGAACAGCCCATAGGCTTTCAGATCCCCTTCATCGGGAATGAGCTTCGTACCCTTATCAGCGTACTTTCGAGCAAGATACTTACATATAGCTCTACTCTCATAAATCAAGAAGCCATCATCGTCGAGGACGGGAACCTTTCCGAAAGGCTAACTTTTCAAGATATGATGGCTTCTTCTGCTCTCCCACGTAGAGATTGACAGGAGCGAACTCGAAGTCGACACCCTTTTCAGCGAGTGTAATGAGCACTTGTTGAGTATAAGTTGATTGACGCATGCCGTAGAGTTTGAGACCCATTTTGTGAGTATTCATTGGTTTAGGGAGGTCGCTGCTCGAGATATGGAAGTTGAAATTTGAAATTTGAAATTTGTTGATATTGATGTTGATGATTATTTTTGATTGCTTCTTGAGTTTGAATGTATACTTGCTCGAGGGAGACTGCCGCTTTATATACTCCGTGACCATTGCCATGAGGCATTTTATATGATCCCCCTCCGGAAGTCTGCAAAAAGTTTTCTACAAGTTATGGCCAAGTTTTGATCACGGAACGGGTATATGATCGATCCGAAAACGATTTTGTGCATGGTTACCACTCATCACCTGCAGCTAAAAATGCTTAGCTTATTTTCAATATGACAAGTTGTGAACTTGTGCAGTATTGTGAAGGCTATCGCCTTTTCACTTTGCTCCTTTGTACTTAAAGGCAGAATAATTTTAGTCGGTAACAGTAGATGGGCACGTTAAATCGATACTTGTCATCTCAAGATGAGTATCAACTACTCTCCCCCCTACTCCCCCCCCCTAAGCAAAGGTTATTAGGTGGGCCAAGCCTACAATAGCGATATAAGTGACTTGGATTATACCAAAGCTTACCGCTTTCCTAACTAGACAATAGTACAGGTTTTGATATAGTATATCTTCATTTTTTTGCCATCAGCGACAACGCATAGGCCTAGCGATAATGCATAGGCCAATTGAAAGGTATATTCTAATAGATTCTATTAGCCCAACTACCCATATACTATAAATTGCATATCAGTGGATAAAACCCACCAAATAACCTTTGCTTAGGGGGGGGGGAGAGTAAGAAGCAACCCCACCCGCGCCATCCTCCGCAATCCGGATATCTATGAAACTTCCGAGACATTCAAACCATACCGCGTTCTTGGCATGAATCATGATGATAGTTGAGTGAAGACGGTGGTTTAAACAGTGGACTGTGCAATGTACGTACTGCGTACCATAGCTAATCTTTTTTTCGATGGGAAGACTTTACAAGAATATTCAAAAGAATTTCGCAGATTCGGTATTCATTGGGAATGGATGGATTGATCATATTATGCACGTGGTAGATATCGGAATCCGGAAGTGAGAGTTGGTGAGCCGACGGAGTAAGATTACTATATCCACGTAAATAGTGAAATGACATCAATTCAGTCACCAGAACTCCTCAGTGGCCGTAGCTTCGTGATTTTTCAATTGAGCTTCAGAAAACTTTCTTATTGCAATAATTCTTACAAACCTCTCTTGATTCTTGCTAATCGACCTGACGGGAACATTGGTTATTACAGAATGAGCTTCGCCGGCGAGCTCAAGAACCCCTAGGTGTTCACTGGGAGCTCACCAGGATCACTAGATTATGGATCTCCGGTGAGGTCGCTTGGCTTAGGGCTAGTTTGGCTCGTTTTTCCGCTGTATATTCCTCTCTTTTTGTGTCACAGCGGATTCCGCAATATTGCTTTTTTATTAAAAAAAAAACAGCGATTTCGAAATCCGCTATCTAGGTTTGGCGACCTATTCCGCTTTTTAACAATAATAGGCTTTAAACTTTAAAATACAGGACATTATAGTGATAAAAAAGTGCGGAAAAAAGTGCGGGTTGCTTAAAAGCTACCCTGGGTATGCATACCTGAGATTAAAAGAATACCGACGAGTCTCATGCTTTAGTCTTTAAGAGATAAAACCCAAACCCTTCGTTCAATTTAGCTTTTCCGCCTCCAATAATACAGTATGAAGTAGAGTCTTGGCTCTGAAACAGCCCATGACGGCAAGAACGAGTGATATGCTTGCAGGGACTTCTAAGAAGGAATATGTAACTCCCGATGAATGTCCTGGGCGCGCAAAGCCCAGGAAGAGCATAGTTATGATTAGATAGATATACCAGGCAGTGTGTGTCACGGCCAGAAGCATTAGCGGTGTCGCTAGTGCCAACAAAGTTGTAACGTAACAGCCATGGTAAAATTAAGATTCACAACGAGGGATCTGTCGACTAAATTTATTTTGGAGACTCCAAATGAGGAATGGCATTGTGAAGAGGATAACAGTCAAGATGCTTGATGCGATAGATAATCAATTGCGAAGACATATGTGTCTGCAGTACCAATCCAAAAGATGTAAGTAAAGAAACAGATGCCATGCGATGAATGATTTGACACAAAGTGGCATTCTTGTGTTCATTCTTTTTTGGTAGGACGAGATGATGTTGTCAGTGAACTTGATGAGAGGAGATCTACTAAAAGAGCATCCTGTTCATTGGCTACAATTAATCGTGAATACATTTTAGGGTCCGAAAAGGCATTGTGACTTTTCCGCTTCATCCTCCTTTTATTGGTTGAGGATAATACGTCGAAAGGGGGTACCCGTGTAGGTTTCAACTCCCATATTTCGAAATCATAAAAGATCGGAAATAGTATTGTGGCAAGAGATTTGCTTTAAAGCCCCTGTGAACATCAGGAAGCCACGAATCCCCAATATATACAAACACACAATGAATTGCCACTTTCGCGAAAGGTTCTTGGTGGTTCCATGTCACCCATTCTGTAACGGTTTGAATAAATCGACCAAGTCAGTTTAACTCAAACCTAATTACGTTGGTAAAATTTTGACGAAAACATATACAGATATGTCAATCCTTAAAGATGATCGTACTACACTTTGAAGACGTACAAACCGTATATGAAATAATATGAGAAGAGGTGTATAACCAATGATAGAGTGCGAAGTCTTTCTAACCATGGCACGATCTGAGCAGCTACGTTACAGATCAGATGATCATGGCAAGTGTTACGAGGTCCAGAATATGAACGAAACAGAGTATAAGTGAGTCTCTCCAATGAGACTATTGAACGCAAGGAAATTGTTTAAACACCCTATTTTGATTGGTTGATAACCCCTACAATTTTCTGATCAAGGTCCCACGCTTCAGTCAGATGTAGCTATACCCTTCATTTGCATGACAATGGTAACTGAGAAAGAAGAGCCTGAAGAGGTACCTAGATGGCTAAATAAAATCTTATATCAATGACGCCAGAGCCGAGCTAGCGACAGATATTGCAGCCCGAGACTTCAGAATATAGCTTAGGCACTCGAACAAACTCGGGTGTTAACTTTATGTGCAGAGACTATTCTAAAAGATGAGCTTTCAATCCGATCAGTACACATCTCTCTATCTTACAATAGCAGGCAAAGGCTGTCAAAAGTAACGGTTCCAAAAGATGCCAATCAGAACATTCTTTCAACTGACCGGAGCTTTTGAGGACTAGAAAACTTCAACCTCTTAGACAATCGATTCTTGTCGATTCTTGTGATACAATTTGAAAGAGCATTGCTGAGGCATGGCTCCCTGTAGTCTCGAGTCTGTGTTCGATTGACTTCGCTCGACAGCAGGATAGACTGAAAGTTCGATCTGGCAATTCCAACGACTTCCCAGTAAGAATTTGTCATCAGTCTTGCCATTCACTCCTGACATGGTCTATGTAACGTCCCTAAAAAGATATGCCATCAAGGTGTATCATTTTCGTGACAATTGACCATTTGCAGTACTTGGCACTGCCAATAAGATCTTTCAGAAATTGTTTGGATTCAAAAGAAGTAATCAAATGACAAGCCTCCGCGTTTCCCAAAGATAAAAGCTCAGCTAATGACGGAGTTCCTCACAACATGGTAGAACTGCAACTATCTCTTAACATCGGAAACCGAGATGCGACCCGACAATGAATAATACAGAAGGTGCCTTCAATGCCTGCGACAACAATTTTGGAAATGATAAGAAGCAAAGCGGGCAGCGATTAGCTCCAATAACCTGGAACATAGAACTCACCATCACACTCAAAAAAGATTGGAATTTACTATATGGATCCATGGAATATTGAGCGAATGAGATCTTTCCAGAACCGCGATGGACTGCCGGATGATTGTCCTGCTGGTCTATAAGACCAGTTGATTGACCTGATGGATCCCATTTAGTGCAAACTAAAGCCATCGTCATTAAATCTGGTAGAGAACCTTGGGCAAGAACCCGGCAGCACAGTAACGAGAAATTATCTTCCAAGGAATTTGAGTAGCATATCTGGACAAAAGTATCTCTGGGCGGTGGTGTCAAAAAAAATCCTGACTTTATACTCTGGCCCTCTTGCCGCCAGCCAGCTCATGGCCGAGATGGTCGTGAATTGACTGTTTGAATACCGAATGGATAGCACCGATATTTTTCTCTCAAGAGAACTTCGCAACAGAGCTGGGCAATAACTGTCCCATTTTCAGTGTGAGATCTTTTGAATGGGTTCTGTACTTACTAAAAGTCTGAACCGGAATCAGGAAGACTGACAATGGCAGGCGATGATGATTCAACCAAATCTGGTATCGAGGATGATATGTTCCAAATCCGGCGTCCAGCTTTTCTAATTTCCCAAACCTGGTGGTGTCCTCTTGATACCGCTCATCACCAATGGCAATTTTGGAGATGGCTTGATAATTGGTGATTTGGAAATTGAGGAATTACTGGATTGGTTCCTGCCGAGACCTCTGGTAGACCCGAAGAGGAATTCCACGTCCTCGATGTTTTTCCCCAAGGCTACCCCGAAATTATGGATCCATAGTTTCTGCTGCTTCTACGTTCGTCTCCACGGCTACTTGCCCTCATCACGCCTCGTTCTCGCAGTAAGCAAATATCATTGATACACCATCAGGCAGATCAGAAGTGAAAAGCTAAATAATATCTACTTAATCCTGGGAATGCTCAAATTCCGAGCTTATAGCAACACCCGGGAGGGTGTTTAGATCTCGGCGGGGTAACAAATCTCATGACCAGCATCTGTATCTGTTGCTGGGGCAAGAAAAATTCCGCGGAGTTGGTTTGGTTTCGATTGAACTCGTGTTAGCAATCTAGATTTTGTTGGTGGTCGAAAAGAAACAGAACTTGTAGGCGCAGTCTCATGGGGAAAAGACCGTCCCAAAAGAGGTGATAGTGTGAGGCTTTTTGTTCTGCAGAGTGTACGGGAAGGGAAGGGAAGGGAAGTGGAAGTATGAAATTGAAGTTGCACAGGAAGATGAATGCTTATGTAATCCGAACGCGGCTCCTCACCCTTACCTAATCATTTAAAGTTGCAAGAAAAATTATCAACCTATATTTTTCTCAACCCTCTTCATACTATAGCTAGCTATCAGCTTAGGTGATACCTCCTTTAACCTTTTTCGAGTTATTGCAAAACTCGGAAAATGGCGTGTATAATCTGCCATGACTTAGGTAGAGAACCTTATCAACCTTTCCCGGAGCTGCACACAAGAGTGAGAAGTCTAGATGAAGTGCCCAATTATATTTGCTTTGGGTGATCGATCCCATAACTGGATTGTCAGAATGCTGGCAATTCTTAGGGTATCAGGGGTTACTATCCTCTAGATATAGAGCACCCCCGTTGAATCCAGAGCAAAGCTCTTTCTTCTTGCAAGTGCAAATAATGCTTCACAAGGCTCAATTAATCCACTTAGTGGACACTGAGCCACCTTCCTTATTGACTGGTCATTTTTTTCCCAGTATAAAGCGGCGGTTCATAATGTATACAAGATGTATCCGTTTCAAATAAGACAAGTGCAACAGATGTGACGGCAGGCGCGATCCGGGACGATGACAACACTACATCAAATCTTATATCAACTGGCATCAAAAGTTTCCCGACCCTCAAGTTGTAAAATCTCCTTATTCTGCCCTACTCATACTCTATGAACGCCTCTCATTAATACTCCTGTGCTTTCGCCCGTTTCCCGTTTCCCGTCTGCCGAACCAAAACCATCGCATTCTTAAAATCAAAACTGCTAGTCATGGACACTCTTCGAACTTCATTTGTCGACGCCCTTATAATTGGAGCTGGCCCAGCTGGTCTGGCTGCCGCCCTTAGTCTTTGTCGTATCCGTCGTACCGCTGTCATCTTCGACTCTGGGAAATACAGAAATGGGCATTGTCATCACATGCACAACCTCAACACCTGGGACCATGCTTCGCCATCTGATTTCCGCGCCTCGGCACTCAAAGAAATTCTTGGCGATCGGTATAACACAGTTACTCTTGTTAAAGTCTTGATTCAATCCGTTACACGGGACTCGGAAGATGGAACGTTTACTGCCAAGGATGAGACGGGCAGAATATGGTACGGTAAGAGATTGATCATCGCCAGTGGAGTTACGGATATTTTACCAGAGATTCCAGGGTATGCCGAGTGCTGGAATAACAACAATATGTATGTATTGATACACTTGCATTTATCCAAATCAGAAGTCGTTTCTCACACTGAACAGCTACCCTTGCCTCTTCTTCAACGGATATGAAGATAGTGGTGCATATTCCGCAGCTGTATTAGCCATTGGAAGCATGGCATCTCCAGCCAGCATTCAATTTGCTAAGCTAGCCGCTCGATTTGCAATAGAAGTCACGATATATACCAATGACTCTAAAGCCCTTGCTATCAGTTTCATGTTCCCTCTTGCCAATTGCCCCAACATCTCCATCGACAACCGACCCATCAAAGCTTTGATCCCAGGTACCCCAGAAAAGGGTCCTTCCATAGTGCTTGGCTCAGACGAAGTTATTGAGCATGCTTTCTTCACTCATCTACCTAAGCATTCTCTCAATATTGACTTTGCAAAGGGGTTGGGCTTGACTTTCTCAGATTGGGGAACAGAAATTAAGACAACGGGAACTTTTTATGAAACGGAAGTCAAGGGCTGCTTTGCGGTTGGAGATAATAGTGCCAAATCTCGAACGGTCATCATGGCTATGGCATCTGGAATAGCTGCTGCCTCTGGGGTTGCGATGTCGATCTGAGAGCGGAGCGGTGTAAAAGATCTGGAAAAATCGATACTGTGAGTGGTTATAGATGATTCTACATATAAAAGGACAACAAATTTGTTCTTCGCAGGCAGAAATGGGGTATTTCAAGCTCACATTCAGAATTCTGGGGAAGAGTTCTACAGTGTACATAGGGTCTCCATTCTCTGGGAGTCGTACATCATACAGAACGCCACTGGTTGAAGAAACAGGAATATCCAAGTAGATGGCATGCCTCTGCAGTCCAAAATTCTTGACATTGACACCATCCTGTTCAACTCGAAAAGTTCTATGTGGCGAACTATGAAAGAACTAAGGTATAAATGACTTGCAAAACTTCCATCCATTTATTCATTTCTAGACGTCATTTCAAATGAAATTCCTGTTCTTCATATCATAGCACAAATCTGCTTTGCATATGCAGCTATTTCTACCGGTGACCAAAACTTGTATTGGTCGGAATATACATTCTGAAGTGTACTACTCAAGCCGGCATCCAGTGAATGCCTAAAGACTAGTTGAGAGACAAGCTTTTGATGATATGTTCTTTTGCCGTAGCAAGAACCAGCACTAGACAAGAACAATGAATACTGTAGAGAAAAAGAGGGAATAATCGCCCATGGTCACAAACAACTTACATAAATGGTTCAAACGGGGAATATATTGTTCCTGTTGGATGTGTTTACCCCAAAGTCCACTGTGGTGACTTGCCTCACAATGTAAAACCCATAATCCTCATCGTCAAAGGTATTTCTCTCTCTTTTTCTTTTCATTCTTTCCATAGAATAACAGCATATAAACTGTTTCCAGAGAGGGAGAATTTTCGAAGATTTGGAAATGAGAAAAATAAAAAACACTACCGCGGCTGTAGAAGTGTTTGCTTCATACAGTGCTTGGTTTTATATTCTTAGGTATGTCTTGAGATGAAGTTTGACGTATTTTAATGATCCGTCCTTGACCATTGTTAGTGTAGAATATCAAATGACCAAGGGGGAGGGAAATCATTCGACAGGTTTGTTCAATTTGTATACTGTAGATTGATGCCGAAGATTCCAGTATCCTGTACCTAGTTGGTATTTCTTGACTACCAAAAGCCTCGCTATGAAGTCTCGTCACTACAATCAAAAATTGAATTATCGGCTATTCCTCGAATTTCCGAGTAGTTCTAGCCGGATTTCGAAAGTCTGGATCTTTCTCCGTAAGTATCATGACGTCATGGAAACCGCAACCGTCTACTCAGCTAGCATTTTCATCCTATCCTCCTGGCTATGCAAGCCGTGCTCCCAACTCAGTCACGGCCGCTACGTCATTTCGTCGCGCCATAATAGAAATGAAGAAGAATTGGACAAAGTTTGTTCGATGATTGGGGTTCTATCGAGGCTCACACCCAGCGAATAAGAAGATACGATGAGGTATACGATGAGGTGTGAGTCAAATGTTGATTTTGAAATTTGCGGCGGCGGCGGGTATGTGGACTATTGTTTTATGCCATATGATTGGATTATCACTCCATGGCGTATCCACAGTACTGGGAGGATTGAACATCGAGGTGGAAAAAGCGAGGAGAGAGAATTGGGACTGGATCAGAGGAGGTGTGCTTAATATCCCAAAAGTCGACAGCTTTGTGAAGGGGGGTTGAGATGTAACCCGCCTATTAACTGTAAGTTATGGTCCTCTTCTTTTGCACCAGTGATGTTTGTCGGACAAAGAGTTAGAAACCTATTGATGGGTAACTGTTAATCGGTAATGATGATGTCAATCGGGGTAAATAGACACAATCCAAAAAATGGCTATACAAGAAATCCATCTTCCAAACGAAACCATTCCACCTCCGGTCAAATGGTGATGACAATCACCTGCAGTATCCTCCACGATTAATCTATATCCCTCATTTTCCACCTCCAAGCCCTATTATAGATTCTAAGATGCCAAAAGAGAAAACGAAGATACTATCCGTGACGCAAACCGACGATTGCATCCGACCTTTTTGATAATCCCCCCTTTTAAATTTTTAGGGTTCTGGTGATTCAAATTGTAGCTCAACAAGGAAGCTCATAAGAAGATTTCATCTATTAAAAGAGTCCAATCCGTTAAAAAGATTCAACCTGTTACTCAGGAATCGCGGTCGTCCAGAGCACTAGAAATGAAGTCAGCGACATGTCCCCCCTTTTGCGACCCGCAGAAAAAGACGAACATCAAATCCGCTAAAAGGAAAGGGGCAAGAAGATCTACTGTTCAAAATAGAATGAAAATTTGACCTTATATTTCAACTGATCTTATCATAAGATATGTTGTACTTGAGAAGCTGAAGTCAATATTGATCCAATTGCAAGAAATAAGCAACAATGATGTTTGTTTGGTTTGTTATTGAGTTTTAACAGAGGTGTATGATTTTGGTTCCCCTTTTTCCAACTCCCTAGAATCTACAGTTTGTTTCTGGACAGTGAATATGGGGTGGGTGAATGGATGGATCACAGATATTCCGAAAAACCAACTTAGATACGAAGTATGCAACAAAATTCTAGGATCGTTGCAAAGAAGTCACGAGGTTTGGGGGCTTGGGGTTTGCTCAATGGTGGTTGGTTAATCGAAGAGAAAAACTGTTATTCCGACGTCCGAAATTGTGCCATCAAAGTCTTATTCTTCAAAAACAGGCTGGCAGACCATGCCTTGATCAAACACAACAGCTCAATGAATAATGTCTTTAGATTTCTTACTAAGTAACCGGCTAAGCTACTGAATATGTAGTCACTACTGTAATGGTAATACTTGTTGATCATCTTTACAGCCGCTGAGATCATCACACTGATTCACACAGCTGCTGCATTTGTGCAACCGTCTTCCTTAGTAGGAGCAACTTGCTGTTCTGTTCAATAAGACTTTTCTATTAGTTGTTCTATCGGTGAACCTAACGAAATACTTATTTTGCAGTGTTCTGCCACACGAAAAACACTTCGAGTTGAAGATTTCTGGGCCACGAGAAACGGTGAATGATGAGCTCAAATATGGCATCCCTCCTTTCTCACGATAGTTATGTTGCCATTCTAGTAATCTTTTCTATGTAAGATATCAGAGAATGTGGTTGTGGCTATGGCTCTACATGGATTGTATAATCAAAGTGTCACTTTCCTCTTGCTTTTCATACAGTTTCACCCAAGTTTTTAATCTATTCCTTTTGTCTTTTCCTTAATCTCATAGTGACTGCCGTTCCTTCCCTCTTTTTCGCTGCTTCAAATATTCAGGTCCTATCGAATCACCCATTCAATCGAGCCCTTCAACTCTGCCTATGTCACGTTCAGAAACTAACCTGGATTTAACTATAATCTCCGTTATCATCATCCAAACACGCCGACATAATGGCGATGAGTTCAACCATTGATCAAAGGATATCGAGACAAAACCAAGACCAAGCTGGGCTATTGTCTCTCTGGCTATTTTCGCAAACTCAAGGCCTTGAGGTAGTCAATGGTGGTCTCGTATAAAAGTATAATCTCGTATCAAAGTATAGTATGCACCTAGTATCCAATTTAGAGCCAGAACTACTGCTTAACTCGTCAATTTCGTTTGCGCTTCCATCTCCAATCACTAAACTGTTACAGGAAATCCTTAACGTTCTTTCCAAAAATTTACTTCATCTTACTAGGTATTCTACAAGGACAATGGTCCCTGCAATTTTGGGTTGGTGCGCACGTGTTGGTCCCATCCAAAAGAGGGCACAAAAATGTCAACTTCCCAAACATCACAACACAACCAAAAGGTGTTGCAACTCACAATTGAAAGGAGAGTTTGATTTCGTCGATATTTTAACCTGTATACCATCTAAAGGTAATTTGGGTTTCAACAACTTCTCAAACATCGATACATTCGTCCATCCGACTCAACTCCTCTCTCACCATGGCGACGCCAACAATCTCTACCGGCAGGTCCATCACAATAGCCTTCGCTCCGGAGTTACTTACCATGATCTGCGGGTATCTTTCTCAAGAAGATCTGATCAATTTTCGATTGACGAGCAAAGCTTGCGCAGATGTTGCGGCGAAGGATCTCGTTCAAGATCTGCATGTTATCTTTACAAGGAATAGCTTCCGAAACCCGTTGAATATATCGAAACAGCCAAGTCTCTCGAAATATGTCAGAAGCTTGTATTATGAGCCACGCATCTTAATTTCCGTTCCAAGAGAAGAATTTGCCAGAATGATGCTCAGACAAGGCCAAGAGGCTTCAAGAGCCTTTGCGGTAGGTTGGTTAACGTACTGTGCTATCCACACGCATCAGTCGCGTATTGAAGAAACGTATCACGACATCTCTTCTCTGGCACAAGCTCTCTCAAACTTCACAAATCTCAAGAAGATCAAAGTAAATAGTGACGGACCACTATCTCCTAAAGCTGCTGCTATACACCGTTTAACCAAAGATCTTGATGAAGAATTGATTCTTCATGATCCAGAGGACCCTAGAAGGATCATATTTCGAGCGCTACAATCGATTCTCAATGCTGTTTACCTGGCAGGCACCGAATTAACTTCGTTTTCTGCTACATTCATTCCTGAAATGTTTTTCTGGTCAATAAGCTTGGTCGATGTGGTCGATGTGGCCCATGAATATCTCAATCCTTCAATATTCAAGCACCTCAAGTGTATTGATCTATCACTTGTCCCCAACGATTGGTCCACGATATCTGATAATCTCTCTGAGGGTATATGCGAAATCTTAAGACCTGCTGTGAATCTCGAAGAACTTCAACTCACGATCCATAGAAACTATACACCCAGCCCCGCAGACCGAGATGCATCGACGCCAATCCCTTGGAATTCTGTTGCTGGACGTTTAAAAATTTCGAAACTTCGCTCTCTTTACCTCTGCAATGTCTCAGGCACTCGGGAATGTTTTTCCAAATTTTTTGAGGACCATACAGAAACGCTAGAACATGTGTACATGGAAAATATGTCGTTGGAGGAAGATATTTCTGAATGGGGTGACGTTTTTACTGCAATCCAAAACATGGTGGCACTGCAGACCGTGCAGCTCGAAGGCATTTGGATCGGAAACTGGGATGAAATAACAGACAAGCTGCTGTCGGTCAGAATGGATATGCCACTCTCAAATCCGCTCTGAGCGCTATCCGGACCTATCTGTGCTGCTAAAACGTCTCAGTGAAGACTATGATCTTGTACCGGGTCTGAACAGATTGCTAGAGCTTCTCATTGGTGATGAACTTATATCTGTCGGAGACCCTATTCTTACAGCGAGTAAAGCTTGGGATATTGCTGTGTGTCGGGCGAAATCTATGTTGGATAGTTCTGACGAGGATGGTTCTGATGAGGATGGTTCTGATGAGGATGATACTGGCGAGGATAGTACTGGCGAGGATAATACTGGTATGGAAGATCCCGATTCTCCTCTTCAACATGATACTGGTGATGACATCGGAGATTTGATCCCGATAAGCATGCTAGCGATAACAACGTCGTAGAGACCGACCCAGATGAGGATCGGCAAGGAATCCAACTACAAGTCCACCATGAGTTTAGTTTCAACCAGATGCGTGCAGCAGAGGTGAAACATAATCGATTATTTTTGGGTCACAAGGATGACGCAGTTCAGGGCGGGCTTTACGCATTTATGAATTTTTTTCACGTCATCGATGGCTAGGGAATACATGTGAGATTTGCATGGAGCATAGTTCTGGTCTGGATTCTGGGTTTCCACTTTTGCGGTTTCGGGATTGTCAGGATACCCAATTGCGTGTTTTTTAGTTGGCTTTTCATACCTTTACGATGCGAACGATCAATAGGTATGTACTAGAATGAATGGCTGTCGATAGTTTTCGAGAGCTTTCAACTGTAGGCCGAGGCCAATATTCATTAGATAATTAATCAATTAATCAATCAAATCAACAAAAGAACTCATCTCATCTCATCTCTACTCGCGAGAAACTTAGCACGCATTCTTAGCTTTTCTTACTCTTACTCTTACTGTTATTATAGTCCATTCATGAGATATCGTTCATTAAGCAACATATCGCGAGTTCCCTGCGCGCTTTTGTACTTCTGACTTTACTACCAATGCGAAGAATCGGATACCAAGGACTCCTCTACGTAACATCATAACATCATAACATCATATTACATTTAGCAAGATTGTTAGTAATTAGAGTAATTACTAGGTATTTCCATCGTTATCGTTTTAGTTGTTACAAAAAGAAAGTTTTTTTTTTAAATCTAAATATAAATCTAAATATAAATCTAAATCAATTGATAATTTGATTCAATTCAATTCCGCTTTGAAGATCTGATGGATTGGGATTGGGATCTGTAATTTATAAATGGGTGTGGGTGTGGGTGTGGCTGAGGTTGAAGTTGCGAGAGTATGAGTTCATCTATGAGTCTATGAGATACACATGAGGTAGATGGATGAGATGAATGAATCTACGTACAAGAAGATAAGGTTAAAAGGACAATGGGACATTATACCCAAGTTGCTAACTAAATAAAAGTTATTTATTGCATTACTCCACCCATGTAAGCTTTAAAGCAAAGAGTAAGTAGTAAGTAACTACACTGGCACTGGCACTATCATTATCATTATCATTATCACACCCATACCCACACCCATACCCATCCATATTGCTCTCTCTCGAGTCTCGAATCTCAAGTCTCGAATCTCAATTCTCAAGTCTCAAATCTCAAGTCTCGATTTCCTCAACAAGTCCACACGAAATATATTTGAAATATATTTGAAATGTCTTCCGGGCAAAGACAAGTCAATTTAAATGTTATGCAATACATATGACCTGTTATTAGCTACCTACTAGCTATTAGCTACTAGCTTCTATGTAGCCCACAGACTAAATTAACATCTACCAAATCAAAGCCAACAGAATACTAAATAGCTTATTCCTCTTACCCCTATAACATCTGAGCTCGAGGGGCGCTAGAAATTAAGCGATAACAAGAGGAATATTGCAACCCTTAATTCTTGCTTCCTATCCCATCTACTTAGATCCAATAATGAGCTGCACACATTATCACATTATCACATCACACACACCCCACTTCCATACCATCCCATCACAGCCTCACAAACACCCAAAGCACACCCATCACATCACATCACATTTACAAGTATACAAAAATGACGAAACCAAAATCTAGAATCAAATCCTCAACTTCACTTTCAATTTCATTGAAATCATACTATGAATGCATATCACCTCAACCGCTTACTGTACAGACATACAAGCACCACAAACAAAAGAGACTCACCAACGGTATCAGTAATCCATCCACCCAACCACCCATCCATATCTCTCTCCTCTTCCCACCCCGGTAATTCAGGATTAAGTCCCAATCACCCAATAACGATATGATATGCCCAGCCCCAGCCAACCGAGATAAAACCCTATCATCCCTCATACAGATGAGATCCCTTAATTATCAAATCATGAACAGGAACAGAATATAAGTCAAAGTGAGCTAATCGCCCAGCTCCCGCCCCACCACCATCTCATATCACCTTCCACTCCTCCCAGCGAAAAAAAAAATTGAAATGGAGAAAGATATGAAATCCAATTAAATGACCCATAGATCCTTTTTTCTTTCCCACAAAATATTTATCAAACATCGAGAGAGATATTAGAAGTTCGTTTAAACATTCGTCTCAACCTTTGGTTGACCGTTGGGCAGTCCATTCGCAGCATGTCCATTAACCCCTGCTGGGCTAGCAATTTTCAGATCACCACTTGCAGATGGAGGTCCCGAAGCTTGTGCTGAAATAATGCCTGCCTTTTTATCTTCCTCTCCGTCATCATCGTAATTCTCGTCTACATCCATTTTTCGTGCTGCACGTTCAGGTTCGCTAACTGGTGCGGGTTGTATTGGAGGCGGGGGAGGTTGTTCCATTCGCTGAACTAGCGATGGTGGTTGTGGTACTGGTACTTGTTGTCGATCACGCTCATCTAACGGAGCCTCCTTGATTGGAGTAGACTGCCGAGGAAGAGGGGGTGGTGGGCCTACTTCGTAGGTATGAGTCGGCGGACGTGAATCTTGTTGCATTGACGGAAGATGGCCTTGCATACCATGGGTTGGTGGATGATGCGCAGCTTCCGAGGGGTGATAATTCTCATTCGCGCGACGTTGTTCAGCTGCGCGTTGTTCAGCTGCTCGGCGTTGGTCATCAACTCTTCTTTGATTGTCTGCTTGTCTTTGCTCTTCGGCGAGGCGTTGTTCTTCAATTCTTCTTTGATCTTCAGCACGACGAGCTTCAGATGAGCTTCGGCGGAACGGTTCCCGGTCTCTAGGTGGAGTAGAAGGTCTTCGGTGATGCATATCTTCCAGTCGAGCACGATTTTCATCCGACGCAGGTTTCTTGGGTGCGGGTTCGTCCTCCCATTCACGCATTCGCTTTGGACCTACGGAAGGCGGTCTATTATCACCACGATCGACAGATACAGCAGCTTCTGCCGCAGCTAAAGCGGATGCTGGTGGTGGAGCACCTCCTTCAATTCCACTTCTATCGGCCAACTCGGCATGATGGGCATATGGTGGTTGATTGGGGTAAGGGGTCTTTGGAGACGCCATGTTTGCACTCAATAATGGTCGAATTTCTGGTCGAGGACTATTACCACGGCCGAAAGGGGGTAATGGGCCCGGGCCAGCACCATTCATTACATTTTGAGCAGGTGGCAATACAGATGGAGGGCCTGGAGGTGGAGGAGCATAGTTTGTGTTTACAACTCTTTGTGGCTGGGAAGGAGGTCCTTGTGGTTGTACATGGGGTGGCAGAGGTGGCTGTGCTCCTGATGCTGCTCCCGCTCCGGGCCCGGGATAAGGACCTAGAGGGTGGTGATCACGTGTATCTCTTAGCTCACGGAGATCACGGGGGTCTCTTGGTTCTCTCTGATCTCTCTGATCTCTTGGGTCTCTTGGGTCTCTGGGGTCTCTGGGATCACGAGATTGTTGAGGTTCCGCGGCACGAGGATCGGCACGGGGGTCTTTGAAATCTCTAGGATCTCTTGGATCTCTAACATCCCTGGGGTCTCTAAGGTCTCTAGGGTCTCTGGGATCTCTGGGGTCTCTTTGGTCTCTTTGGTCTCTTGGATCTCTTGGGTCTCTAGGATCTCTCATATCTATGGGAGCTCGTGGAGGGGAACGAGGACGAGGTGGAAGTGGCTGGCGAGCATCTGCTCCAGGGTATGGCCTCATTTGCGGTTCTTGTCTAGGACTTGGTACACGGGGTGCAGGTGGAATTGGCCCGCGATCACCTGCGCGCTGTTCATAAGGATTGGGTGGTTGAGGAGGAGGATTGATTTCAGCAAGTCTTCCCCATCCATTGGCTGCAGGTGGTCCTTGAGCTTGCGCTTGAGGGGCAGAATTGCCCCATTGAGGTCCTGGAGGTCCAACGGCACCAGATGCTTGATAAGCTTGAGGATGTACATCTTGTGGTAAAGGAGCGGCTGCTTGAACCTGAATGCCATTAGTCAGCCCACTTCGCAATAATTGCAACCGGGCTTTGATGTGAACATTCGCAGGATCAAGTTCGGCAGCACGTTGATAAGCATCCAAAGCGTCGTTGATTTGGTTGTTACATGATTCATACTATACAAATGATTAACAATGTCTCAAGCACGACCGGCTAAAGATGAAGCAAACTTACCAGTGTACCCAAGTCGTACCAGACCTCGGAGATGTACGGGTTCAAGCGTATCGCGCGGGAGTATGCATCAAGCGCATCTCGGTACTGGTTAATTTGGTAGTACAAAACGCCAATCGAGCACCAGAAAGTCGGATTCCGTCCGTCTCGATAAACAGCTTGCTGATATGCCTCGTATGCCTTGGGGTACTTCTGTTGTGACATGTAGCACCGACCAAGGAGGTACCAACTTTGTGCATCGCTTTGATCTGCCACGTGTTAGCGTGTGAAATGTGAGACGGATCATATTTGACGAGTCTTACCGGAACCGACAGATTGCTCCAAGTACTCAATGGCCTGCTCTTGACTTTGAAAACTGGTACTCTGTTGGTGATGCAGCCATCCAAGCTGCTGAAGGACCTTTGCATGTTTTGGATCCCGATCGAGAACACGCTTGTAGGCATGTTTGGCATTATCGTACTACAACCAACCGGTCAGAATCATCCAATCACATTACGACTTTCGAACTTACATCTTTTTGTTGCTCATGAACATGTCCAATCTGGAACCAGATGTCTTCTTCCGTCAACGGAGTTGGTGGTACAGAGACAATGTATCGGAAACACTACAAACAGTCAGGCACACATGTCATAACCTTTCGATCAGATGACTTACTTCTAAACTCTGTTGGTATTTCTGCTGTTGTTTGTAAATTATACCCAACCGAAAATAGATCTCGTTGGCCTTTTCGAAATCTGGCTGCATTCTCATTACCTGAGAAAATGCCTCCTCGGCATGTTCAAGAGAACCATATCTATCATATAGTATCCCGATACCATACCAAAGTTTGGGCTCCTAGAGTGAATTGTTAGAGTTGAGATGAAAGTGGCGCTTTAATTCACTAACCTTAGGATCCCGAAGATGATATAGAGCTTGTTGATATGCCGAGTATGCTTGTTGTAAATCATCCATCATCAGATAGCAATGCCCTAGAACATGTTAGATTTTGAATGGACATCTCCTATGCGACATCGAAAAGACCACTCACCAAGACTACCCCAAACATCTCCATTGTTTTGATCAAACTTGAGGATATTTTGTAAATATTCAACGGCTTTGGGGAATTGTTCTTGGGCGCGAAGGATAGAACTGATGGCATTCATCGCAGGTATAGATCTTGGATTCGTGCGAAGTACATGTTCGTATGCGCCCATAGCCTCATCTAAATTTCCTAAGAGCTCTGACAGACTTCCTATTATACGAATTAGAGATTAAGATTAGGATGTAAAGGAAGTGTTTCTTACCAATTTGAAGCCATACAGACTCATTGATGGTGGCAAGCTGCTGCATTGGTGTTGGTGCAGGTCCTTGCCAATTCGGTTGCTGTTGAGGCATGCCAGGGGGGGCAGGACCATTGTGAGCAGCATGATGCAATTGCATACCCGCTGGGGGTGATGGATGATGCGCCGCCATCAGTGATTATAGCATGCGATCGCAGAATGTAGCTTGTGCCGGAATTATGTGTTGTCGATTACGCGCCCAACCACTTCAATGTAAATGGCTTGGCGAAAGCTCTCACTTTTTGATAAATCCTCAAGATCAATAGCAACAATTTGTATTCCAACACAACACAAGAATGCTATTCTTTGTATCTACCACCTATGTCGAAGTCGTAGAAGTAAATGTTGTAATAGGAGGGTGATGCGACGGAAAAGCTTCGTTTGACGACGATCAGTGTGGCGTACAGGGTTGAATAATGATGGAAATTCGAGCTGTAGTGAATATATGAATATATTCTATGATGTGAAAGGTAAATTTGAAGTTTGTCTATGTAGCTGAGTCTGAATCGCAATTTAGAACTTTCGAAGATAGATTGTTGAAGAGTCTGTCGTTGTTGGAAAAATTGTATTATTTCTCTTCGTTTCGCACTTTTGCCCAGTCGAAAATGAAAAGATTCTTCTACATCTGAGATGACGAGGGACAACTTGGTTTTGGAACAGATTTGATTTTTGACGCTAATAAAACCCTAACCCAGCACTAAGCCTATATGAATTTAGAAGTGGATCATGATTTCACAAGATAATATTAAGCGGACTAAAAACGTTTGGAGACGGCTAAGAAAAGAGACTAAACTATTAGTGGGTCGTGTGGGTTCCGGGAGAAAAATACACGAATGGCGGGAATGAACAAAAGGCTTATTTAGCTCAAGATCTACTTTTAAATAATGGGATGGGATGATAGAATGATCCTATTGACGCTAAGCTTTAAGTGTTCATAATTTTCAGGAGTTAGTACTTAATTAAGCAAAGACCTTTCTAGAATGATTGCTAATAATAAGAAAAGCTTAAAGTTTCTTCCAAATATCACTCTACCTGCCTACCTAGGTAGACAAAGCTTCAAACCTCGAACAAGATGTGACCTATGTAGTACTTTTCCCTATTAGGTAGTATAGTATCGAAAGATTAAATTAAATTTCATAAGTCTTAAACTACACAAGGAAACTCCTAAAGGAATTAACCAATAACAAATAAACTTCAATTAAATTAAAAAAGAAAAGGTTTAGATAACAGATAATCATCGCCTTACCTATATCAACAATTGATCTTCTCCGCTTCTTGTTGTAGCGTTGAATTCTAATAAAGTTGAAGTTTCCCGCCAAGTCAGTCAACCCAAAAGCTAAACCACCAAATCAAAAGGAATCTTCCTGATCCAATTAAAATATTCCGAAGTGGAAATTCGAATCAATAAGAGCCCTGACCTATCTGGGCACATACAGTAAGTAGTGTACAATCATAACCTGGAAAGGCCATCAGCCTCAGACCGAGCGGGCGAGCGAGAAGTCATTATCATTATTTACCTAGCTGGGGAGTTAAGAGCCGACCGATCCTCCGATTGACTCAATTAAAGGATATTAGGTAGGGTACCTAGTACATACCTACCTACTTAGTAGTACATAGTCATTTCAAGTGGGTAAGTCGCTTGGGGAAAATTTGTGGGGGGGTTGCGTGTGTATTCCTAGTGAAAATAAGTGGAGTTTCTCGGCGTAGTGGAGTGGTGGAGGCTTGAAAATATAAAGAAAAAGGGTGTGGGTTGTTTTTTTAGTCGGTTTCGCCAGTTGAGGATGGGTGTGCACAAGTACCTAGTACTTTGAGTTTAGATGGGG
>NGKG01000004.1:475401-486533 GCA_002162505.1 Myriosclerotinia scirpicola
CAGTTGCATTCGGAAATGGGGATCGCGAAATGGATGACAAGTGCTCACTGCACAGGCTTGGCTTTGATGGGTGGTGTGTGGTGGTGTGTGGTGTCAATGTGTAGGTGTAGTGTAGTGTCAGGGGTCTTTAGGGGATTATTATTGTACTGGGTAAGTAAGTAGTTGTTATTGTCCTTCAGCCGGTTTTGAATTGCTCAAAGCTTATTAGTACCTGGTACTTGAGTCTTGACACATCCATGTTGATCTGATTGATTCATTTGATTGATTGATTGATTGATTGATTGATCGATGAATGGATGAATAGATGGAAAAGTGGATTAATAAGGAAGGTTTCATAATCCACGCCGAGGTGAAGGAAATTTGTGACATCGCAGCGAGAGGGGGGGGGGTCTTTGTTTAAATATTCTTCTGCCTTATAGTTTGGAGAACGAGGAGAAGGAAGGAAGGAAGATGGTGACGATGGTAACCCGTTCATATAACATATGAGGGTGATGCGGCGGTCTTATCCATAATCTACTACAATCTACCACAATAAGGTCATGCATTGATGTAGTAGATGCGCACGGTAGGTAAGATATTGTGTATGTAGGTAGGTAGTATGTGTATATGTATATGTATATGTATATGTATACAACCTCAATCAATCCTCTCGGAACTAA
The DNA here is from genome assembly GCA_002162505.1 of Myriosclerotinia scirpicola. Classification (NCBI taxonomy): domain Eukaryota; kingdom Fungi; phylum Ascomycota; class Leotiomycetes; order Helotiales; family Sclerotiniaceae; genus Myriosclerotinia; species Myriosclerotinia scirpicola. The sequence continues at coordinate 476,061 of NGKG01000004.1, forward strand.
TTAAGCCCATGTTCATCTGGCAGATACAGGTGTGCTGCCCAACTGCATCTAAAGCATTCATAATTTGGCAAGGCCGTGACAAGGCCAATGATTTACAATAAACTAATTCATGCTCAAACAGTACTACAAACTCGATATGGAACCAGGATCTCTTCCACTTAATATTAGTGCCACCACCCGCACTTCTTGTACCTCTTTCGCTTGTGCAGAAATCTCCCAACTTTCCAAGTGTATCTAAATACCTAGTACCTATGCCACACCACTATCGAAAATCCTGGTTGGGTATCATAAACGGTGAATATTCCTTTTCGTGGTTTAGTCCTATCATATCAATTGCTTGATTAGGGATGGAAAAGGGACTAATATTTCCCCATATAGATATTGTTTCGGCGTTTAAGTGCTCACCTGCATCCATAACTCAGTCAGTTAGTTAATAATAGAGGTTCAAACATCCAAACATACCGGTATATTAAACAATCACAATCATCTAATTCATATTCTCATCATCATCAAACCCAAAATTCAAACACCCGTTTGTTCCCACATGTACACCAGAAATCCCCTAAATAACTTTAAACATCCCCTACAGCACGGAACATCCCCTACAGCACAGATCCATACCCACCCACCTCAACCTAACCCATCCATACCCATAACCCATACCCAGTACTCAAACCATACCATACCATACCATCCCATACCATACCATCCCATCCCATCCCATCCCATACCATACCGGTACCCCCAAACCTCCGAAAGCCACATTATTCATATCACAGTCACACCCCCTATTTCCCCTCCTCGGTCGATTTCGGCTCACCATCTGAATTAAGCAATCGAAAACCTCCAGCTACATCTGACAAGCCGTCAACCGCAGTGCAGCCGTGCGGCTAGCCTCCAACCGGCATTATCACCTTATCATTCCGGGCGGTATATATAATTATTCTGTACACGGAGCGTTCAATGCTCTTTGGATCGTTGATCACTCATCACTTTATAAACACCCTTGAAGGTTGAAATCACCAAGATGCACATGACTTATAGGATTCTAGAGTAGGTAGGTATCGCACTACTGAGTATCAAGCTTGTTTCGAATGGAAGTCGCGCTTAATTGGTTCTATTTATTCAAAACGTTTGCTTTGATCAACTCAACGGTAAATTCCTTCCAAGCTTTATTACTCTTTTCCCCCGCATCCATATTGTACGGTATTCGATATGCAAAAGAAGCTTAATTCTTCTTACACCATATCCACTTCCATTCGCCCTACGATCCTTATCGCTTTGAGTCTTTGACAACTTGACAACTCATCATCTATGAGCCCTAACCCTCATTCATTCATTCATTCATCAGCTTCCTTTCCGCCCATCACACCCCTCATCATTTCTCACGCAAGCCCGGTGTACAAAGGTTCCTTCCCCTGCACAAACCCGACGCATACCGTACATATCTTACAGAAGCGCAACCCATCTACATACATATTCATCCATTCCATTGCATTGCATACCTACCTAGACACAAACATGTGACTCCTACCTAGTACCTAGGTACCTACCTATCTACCCTCATGTGCCTCATCATCACCCCTTTCCCTTCAATTCGATTCCTACAGCATATATTCTTCCCAATCCCCAACAATCTCTCAAATACCCATCTTTTAGCAAACCCTCATTCTCGCCTTCCATTTCATTACTTTCATTCGACTATGCAGCTATCTATATGTAATGTAATGTCATGCTATGCCATGCCATGCAAGCAAGACCAACTCCAATCCTGCATTTCCAACCATCCCCCGTAAGTTGTAACCACCAACAATTCAATCCCATCAATCAAAAAAGCCAACCACGCCTTAAACAAAAAGAAGCATCCCCTTACAAAATTCCCCGTTTCCCGTTATTCTTCCCACCCAAAAAAAATCCCTTCCCCTCTCTCACCGATGAGCACAAACTCCCAACTCGTACCAATCCATCCGTCTCAATCGGATCGGAATCATCACATGCCACTTGGCCCCCAATCACCACTCAACTCTACGTGGCCGTGGTGGCTTTTTCATCACACGCATGGATATTCCCATCATTTGCATCGTTTGCATCGTTTGCATCATCAGCCATCAGCCACAACTGTCATTTAAACATAAAGTGGCTTATGCGACACCAGTGGCAAGAATCCATCTAGCCCAGTCGAGCCTAGTCTCTTGCTGCATCCCGTTTCCATATAAAAAGTTATAATTTAAACTTTCTGGACTTCCTGACTCGGTTATCGTATCTCGTGCATTCCTCCGTTTTCCACTTGACACATCGTCTTATCCATCCATACCTCTACCTCCTGTACGGTGTGTACCTGTACCTAAATACCTACCTACCCTTTACTTAAACTTTCATAATCCTACTCAGGTCCACCTGGCATCCTTATCCTTTCATAATTACTCATCACCGCAATCCCATCCTCACCCACAACCGCCAAGTCGCGCCAGCAATTAATCTCCTCCTAATCGCATCTTCATCTTCATCTTCATCTAAATTACCTCGCGCCCACATAAACACGGAGTACCATCCCCAACACAGACATCCTCCGTCCATACCCCAAACCCCATCCTCCAACCCACCCTTTCTCACTCACTAGGTACACGACACCAAAACTACAAAAGCACAACCTACGGTACCCAGCCAAGTCCTCCCTCTCCAGCACAAGAAGAATAATCAGCACCAAAAGATCACAATCATACGATCGGAATAATCGGAACGAATGGTTGGACGTGCCGGTACGGTAGGTGAGACTAGTACCCAGGTACCTAGTATGTAAGACATTGGCTGGCTGGCTGGGGCTTGCTGAGGGTGCAGGTGGGTTCCGTTTCTTTCGCAGGAGTGGGGGCTGGGTTAGGTGAGTTTGGTGTGTGTTGCACGTGATGTCGGGAAGGAAAGTTTGGGTGTAATGATGATCGAGAGATGGGATGGGATTTATCCGGGGGAAAAGGGGGGGTTAAGTATATATATATAGATGTGTTGGGTTAATCGGTGTTAAAATTCAAGAGTGAATATGTTGTGTTCACGTGATGGTACTCGGTGTTAACACCACGTTAAGATTGCTCCAATCAGATCACCTTGAGTCCTGTGTCTCTTTGGGTTCAAACATCTGAAATGACTGGGATGTACAAGCTATCCACATTATTCGCTGGTGAAATTAGGGGGATGCGAATCTTGAGTTGATATCTACACGTGATTTTGATTGAACCAGTCGGTAACTTCAGTTGACTGTCTACTAGTATCACGTGGCGGGGGGGACTTCTCAAAAGAGTATTATTGAAGATATACCATTTGAAGATGTATTTAAAGTAACATGTCAATACTTTAAGCATCCTTTAAGCAAATCGAAAACTAGATATAACAGCTATAAAATATATATATATATATATAAAGACTTCAATTAACCCCCCAGGGAAAAATCAACCCGACTTTCCCAAATCCACCATGCAACTTGCATTAAAGATCACAGTCACGATCAATTCACATCTCGAGGTGATATCTACTTAACAAATGATCATCACTCCTCATCAATAAGGTTCCAAGGTTATCATATCTACCATCCAGATTCACCCTTCCAACATTCCATCTATCATTTTCTTGTATAGTGTTCAATGTTTAACGTGTGATTGAGATTATCATTGTACCGGTAGGGTTCTGCGGACAGGGGATCGGGAGTGCTGGAATAGCCCTGGTGTGCTTATAAGATATTGCAGTACGGGATGTAGTTTATAGGATATCACTGGGTAGTGTTGAGGTTTGTTTCTGTTTCTGTTTCTGTTTCTGTTGCTGGTGATTGATGGTTGGTGATTATTAGTAACATTCAAGTGTTTAGTCAGCAAGAGCTAGGTGAATGTATTAGCAACTACCTAGCAAGTAAGAGGCTATACCACCACAGCAGATATATTCCATACCTAGGTATTTTATAGATTACCCTCCAAAGGCTACAAAAAGAAAGAATAGAAAAGGAAAGCCGCGCTCTTCACATTGCTTCTATGCCGTAATCCTTTTCACCGTCTCATGAAATTATATCGTAAAACACAATGATATCTAACCCTAGAGATTATATACAGATACAATGTATGGAAGGCAAATCAATAAGGGGACAGAAGATCCTCATAATTTGCGAAAGCTCAAGAAGAGCCAGCCGTGCTCGATGTTTTACATTGAAGAATTTACCGAGATATACTGGTTGTGATACGTATTGATGACCTAGTATTATGCTCTGGCTTGAAAATCAAGCAGTGATGAGGAAGAACTGGAACTCCCCCTTGGAAAAAAAAAGAGGGGAAATTTAGAAATATGATATGGGATAATTGGATTAGATTGCTATGAACAAAAACCAATGACCATCGACTCGTCAGATTATCATAAGATTAACTCATATCTAATGCTCACTGGCTACTTCAGCGTGGCTAGGCATTGTAGAATCCGGTTCTAAACTGGATACTACTTCATAAATACAAGAGAAAACAACAGATAAACAAAGAAATTTCAAATCCATCATGAATAGCAAAGCACGGATTATAACACGTATGATCCTTCGAATTGGGTATCGGATTGGCCGGGTGAGAGTTGAATAATTCTGAGGCACAACAGAAATACTTCGATTGTTGATGGGCCTTGAGGGGCAATCTTTCGAGTTCTCCAAAAGTGTATCAAGCTTCATAGCTCGTAGACACGATTTTCTGGTTTCTGAACTTTTAATTCGTGCGGTGCTTCCACCGGAGGAAACCAGTGCTGAGACCCTGATGTAATTACAGTGGTTTTAGAGGGCGAAACTCGAATGGTCGACGGTGGCACTCTTTGGATGCATGTGTGAAGTTTTTGGTCGACGGAGGTAGCATCTCACGCCAAAAGCTGCGCCGATGAACCCTAAAACTACAACTGCTGCACCAATACCAATTCTTGCCTTAGCACCGAGAACACTTCCATGACAACAATAATCGTAGCTGGGTTAAAATAGGAATTAACGCTTAAACGCAGTATAAGCGCCCATCCATAGTTAGGTATTTACTATCCTTGTTACCTCCCCCGACCAAGCCCCATACAAATGCATTCTTTTCTAAAACACATAGCCAACAGTTGGCACATTGACCCTCTATCATTGGTGCCGCAATTTCGGTACCAAAGTGTCGGGACAAAATGCTGGTTCGGATTCGGATGATTGGCTTAGCGAACATGGTGATAAGCCAGCATTTTCGGTCCGGATTGTCCCTTTAGGAACTTTATCCCCCGAGCCCTGGTAGACGCAGCCGCTCTGCTTCAGGCAGTACATAGAGGCGTGAAATGCGAAAGAACTATTGACTTGGGCCTCTTAAAAAGGACTCGATAAATCCCCCAACAAACCTCAATATGTGTGTGCTTTCTTCACTTGAATTTATCACACAACATTCACTTATGTCGTCTCATAATCTGAACCCGAAGTCATGCTTCGCCAAACATCTTTCAAATCTCACAACTCTCTTTTGATCGCTGTTGTTCTTTTCCTCTTTCTGTTAATCACAGTCAACTATGACTATTTTGCCAGGCTGAGCTTTAGTGCCCCTTTTATTTATTCTGAAGGCTGCAATGCAGTGCCGATTTCTACCGATCCGTCCAACTCCAAAGCGATCACTTCCGCGTCTACATCAAAACCTACAGCTGCGGCTTTCCCCAAAAAGATATGGTACAAAGCCGGACCTCAAGGTGTCTCCAGTGAGGCAATCAGCTTCAGAAATCATTGCCTTGACGTCAATCCATCATACGAATATGAAATACTTACCGATGAGATGGCGGGCGAATATGTCTATAAATGGTTCCCAGATCGGCCAGACATCCTCACTACATACTTCTCACTCAATGTGCCAATACTGAGAGCGGATCTGCTGCGATACTTAATCCTGTACGCCGAGGGTGGAATGTGGTTTGATTTAGACGTTTCGTGCGAGGAGATACCGATAAACAGATGGGTTTTGAAAGAATATCGAGAAGCTGCAAATCTTGTCGTCGGCTTGGAGTTCGACTGGACATGGGAAGACGATAACTTCCTGCACTCACAATTTGCGAGTTGGACGATTATGGCCAAGCCACGCTCCCCCCACATGATGCAAGTTATCGACGATATTTTGGTGGCTGTCGATGATGTAGCACGACAACACAACGTTTCAATCGATGGCATAGAGATGGGCATGATTCCTCAGGTGGTGGACCTAACAGGTCCAAAGAGGATGACACGCAGTATTGTGAAAAGCCTGGATGGTATACTTGAAAGGGAGCTTGATGACCGGGACATTGGAGGATTAAGAAGCGCGAAGCTCATCCACGATGTACTGATCTTACCAGCAAATGCGTTTGCTGGTATTCAGAACTCCTTTCCAAAGGATAAAGGGCCTGTTCTAGTAAACCATCATTATGCAGGAACATGGAAAAACAAGTTTGGTGGCGAGCATGACAAGCCGACAGTATGAGCTGGTATGTCATATCATGTTTTACCACAAAGAACGAGTATATGAACAAGCGGTCTTTCGCAGAAGAGGATACAGAAGAGGGAGAACCACTAATGCCCTCAATCATACATTGAAGAAGCTTGACTCGGAAGATATTTGCTGGAGGCGTTCATCGCTCACGTTGAGAACGGGACCTCTCCGCTGCAAGAAAGAAGTTAGCATTCTAATCCCGTTTTGTTCTTGCTACCAAATACATTAAGATGGTATTGGTGTGGGCCGAGAATTCTTTAGGGAACCTCAGCGTGTAGAATTTGTACATTAGACATCAATCCTTAAGCTTCACTGTACCATAATTTAGAAGCAGGCATGGGATTCATACCTGTTCATTTTATCTCAGTTCAAATCATAGACGCCTACGAGGCTACGTCTCCCTTGTGCATGAATGCATATTGGTGACTGATTGATCGAATGAGCGCGTCTCATTTATCTCTTTTGATTCTCGACAGCAAAGTCAGGGCAACCATGTCCTTCTCCACAATAAGTCCAAAGTGGACTCTGGTCGAAAGGTGATGAATTGGGCGGCTGACAATCATTCGTTCACTTGATTGGATTGGCGGATTGAATCCACACCAAAATATCATCGTCGCTCTTAGCCCGTAGAACTTTTCCAGAATAATAAAGCATCATTCATACGTCTACGCAAGGGTGCAGCATTTGAAACTTCCTAGCGTATGCATGTGACTCTCGGGCATGTGTCAAGAGTTCGCTTCATTATCCAATAGTGACGAAATTTGGTAAGTGATACACACTACTCAAAGCGGCTGAAAACTTAACCAAACTCTGCCAAACTCAATTATTTTAAAATTCAATACAAAATCGATTCTAAACAGTTTGAGCTTGTAATCACCAGTTATGATTTAAATTCACTTTGCAAATTAATTAAAATATTTAAAATTCATAGTTTCAATATCGTTGAAAGGTTTATCTTCAAATTTTGAAAACTAAAGTAACTTAAATGAAATTGCCTGGACTTTACAATATACCGAGGCCGATAAGGACGATTTTGTCAAAACTCTAAAAATAGATTTTGAGGGTATTAATATCATAAATCACTTAATCAATAATTACTTTTCAACGAATAAACGTACAACTTTATAAATTAAAGATTTTAAATTTTTAAGATTTAAACTATATTTATATAACTAAACAATATATTATATATTAATATTTATTAAATAAATAATTATTAAAAGTATTTATAAAAAAGATATTGAGTTTTTTGAAGCTTGGACTTTAAACTAAAATGTGGGGTAAGTTTTTTATTTGAATAATAGTTTTTAATTTTATATTATAAAATCATAAAAAATTATCAAGTAGTTTATTATTAATATTAAATCTTATAATTTTAAATATAAATTATAAAATAATTTTAATTTTAAAGTTTTAGCTTTACTTGTTAAAAAGTTATAAATTATTAAAGTAAATATAAAATAAATATATTTTTTGAAGATTCAAACTTTAGATAAGCCTTATCAGTATTACCGATATATACCCGATTAAGAACATCAAATTTATTCAAAATCTATATTAATTAATAACTTAATAACTAATAAAGTTAAAACTTTAAAAATAGTATATTAAGATTCTTTTCAATTAATAGTATATAGTTATTTAAAATTTTAAATAATTTTATTAATTAGTTATTAAAGAATATTAAAATTAATAAATTATAGATTTCAAAATTTATATTTTAGCACTACAAAATTTATAAAACTGCACCTTCAAAATCTATTTTTAGGGTTTTGACAAAATCGTCCTTATCGGCCTCGGTAAATACGAATCACACTCTACCCTCCACATCCTTCGAGCTCTTTTTTGTCGCGCTTCCGGCGGCACAGCACACCTGGGCATTATACTTTTGTACCTTTCGGACCTCAATACTCCTCTTTCCTGAATCCTAATTTCTATTCCCAGATCCACATAATGGACACCGCATCGGCGCATGTCCATCTAGAATCTAGATATTTACAATACTGCGCTCCACTACTCTGCTTTCTGGATATTAGATAACCATACCTGCCATACCCTCCTCTGAGTCTTCTCCCTTTACCCGACTCCACTAAACAATCTAATCATCTTATCTCATCATCTAATCATGCATATATATGCAGCTAAGGTTACTTACATAGACGTACATAGATGTACAGGATATGCCGCCACCCTAAACCCTTCCCATCTTACCATACCCTACATAACAACTTTCCTCTTCGTAATATACCACCAACCAACATCGACGCCTCATTCATACTTCTCCAATAACAAGTACATGTACATGTACCTACATTATTACATCCATACCCCATGCATATCCATATCCATATCCATACATATCCGACCACTCCACCCTCCATACAAAACAACAAAGACACCCCCGAGAAAATAGTGCTGACACCAACAAACCTACCTAGATAGCAACGCTGACTTCAGACGGGTAGGAAAAATAAACAACAAATCCACTCATCCTGTCGTACATCCATCCATGATCCATTAGCCTTCCATTAGCCTCCAAACCGAACATTGATGACCGCATATCCCTACTATGTATATCACCCATACTCCATACCGTATTCTGTAACACAAGACCAGACCCAGCTCAAGGTAAGCACTGACTGAGCAGACAAGTAATGTAACGACAATATATATCATATACTTCGTATCTCAAGTTGCAAACTCATCTTCGCTTTTGGGGGTATGGACCGTATGGTACCATGCATTTGGATATGTAAACCTATGTTTCGATACCTACAAGATCTTACCTAAATCGTACTCGGTAGCCACCTCATCGATGACGCCACGATTATCGGTTTTGGAAGCTGCGAATCATCTTTTTGATATCTGTAATTTTATTTATCATAAAGGTATGAATCTTCAAGCTTGGTTTGAATATTGAGAAATTTCATCCCACATCTATCAACCTACCATTCTCAATATTCCCACTCGAATTTATTAAGGTATGAAAATCTCTCATTCTCCTCGACTTAAACCAGTAGTACTTCCAACTTCAAATCCAAATTCCAAATCCAAATTCCAAACCCCAATACAAATTATACAATATAAAAACCCACCAAAACACTCCTCACCCACCCAAAACCAAACAACAATCAACAATCAACAATCAATCTGAACATCGATATAAAACCCCATGGATTAAGTACCTACTTCTCCAAGATCCCATCAGCTAAGATCTTACCTACATGTACCTAGCGCATCACACACATCAAAGTACCGTAGCATCCCGAGCCGACGAACCAGCGCACCCACGTGCCCGAACCGTCCGAACCGTCTTCATATCAATCATACCAGTCCAAAATCCACGCATCGGGTTTCTAACGTTCGGCTTCTATTTTTCTAGACTCCAGAGGACTTTTTATTTTACCGCACCTTTGATCTTTTGTTTTTTGTCGTATTCATTTTGAGGATTGTTCGTTTGGAGTTGTATTGATATTGATATTGATATTAACCTAACACAGCGGTTTGATAACCCTTCTTTTTTATTTACTTACTTAGTACTAGTGTACCCATCTTCCGAGTCCCTTTTGTATATAAAAACGGATGAAGTGGGCCAAGAGTACAGTACTGCATATACTGAGTAGTAAATGGAAGATACTGCGTACAGTACAGTAAGTAATACTAGGTATGATAAGTAAGTATTATCATATCATGATATTAGCCGCTTAAGCGATAACTTAACTCATGCTTGATACTTGAAGTTCCAATGGAACGGAAAAGATATGATATTGGTTCTGTAGATACATCATGTAGTCCCGCAAGCCGAGATTTCTATTCTACTGGTCTGAACTTATGGAATGTGGATTTTTAGATCGATTTTTGGAGTTCATACATACATACATCCATCATCCATCATCCAACTACCATACCACCATGCCATCCACCCCATCCTCCCATCCTCCCATCCCATCCACCCCCCTTCAAATCCTCATACAAATTCCCATTCGCCGAACCCTGC
>NGKG01000004.1:513993-528605 GCA_002162505.1 Myriosclerotinia scirpicola
CCCCCCTTCCCCTCCTCCGTCCTTCCCCTCAAAACCGAAGAGAGTTCTCCCTGCATACTTTCCCCAGCATCCCCAGCATCCCCATCCATCTTTATCCCCAACCTCCGCTTCCCCACCTCATCCACATCCTCACCCCCCTTCCCCTTCCNTCCAACCCCCCTTCCCCACAACAGCCGCAGGAAACACCGGAACCGAGTTAAATTTCCCCTTATCCCCCTCACCCCCATCTCCCTCCCCACCTCTAACCGGACTAACCTCAAAACATTCTTTCCTCCCATCCACCAACGTCCTCTTAAATTTCCCCGAAGCCTGTGTACCACCACCCTCTCTTTTCATATCCTTCTTATCCTTCATTTCCTTATTCCCCTTCACAAAACCAACACCCTCATCCTCCTCCCCCAACATCCCCTCAAAAATCCTCAATCTATCTGCAATCCCTCCACTCCTCACCCATTTCGACCTCACAACACCCGCCCGAGGCCAAGTCTGCAGTGCACATTTCTCAACTCGTTGCACCACTGGCGATACCGAAGTCCTCTTCACAACCTCCACTTCCCTCGGTACTACCTCTCCACATTCCCTTCCAGCCACCTTCTCCGCCTTCTCCAACGGCAAAGCAGAAACTCTTTGCAAAAGCGCCTTCGACGGTGTTACTTTCCGCGCCATGACAGATTTCGGACTGAAATCCCGCACAGGAAGAGAATGAACAGGAACAGGACTAACATCATTCTTCCTACAAACATGCGATGAGAAAACCGGCGGAGGAGGAGCCGGTGGAGGAATAGGCACGGATGCCAAACTCCCCCCTTTTTTAACAGGAGATATTTTGCCTGGGTCTCTAGAAGCCGAACCTGGCAACGCCGTCGAAGCAAAAGAAGCACCGCCATCAAACCGCATTCTCATATCCGCCACCTTTGATTTCGAACGAAAGGAAGTAGTATCCTTAATCCGTTGCGGTTTTCGCACATCATCTTTCTCCCCATCATCTTTCGACATGGGGGTGGTGACCTCGCCAGGTTCTTCTGGAGCAACTTTCTCTTTACTTTGAGCTTTCCGTTCTTCGCTTTTCGCCTGATAGATGGCTTCGATTTTCTCACTAATTTGGTTTCGTCTGCTTTCAACATCTTTCTGTATGCCAGTCTTGAGGTCCTTACGACCAGGGATGGTTCTCCCTCGGAGTCTTGATATTTTGGGTACCTCGGAGCTTCTGGTGGGTGTAGTGTTGACCTCGTATCGAGCCAATGATCGACCGCGAGGACTTGTATCGGCTGAAAAGTTAGGTCAGTATATATGGCTTGTCCAATTACAATTGATAGATATTTGGTTGCGAAGCGAGGGATTTTGCTGGGCTTAGTAGAATGCTAATAAAGATATGATCAACTTACCTTTGCTTTCCGAGTGAAGTTTACAAAATGGCTGTTGTTTCGACGGTGAGGTATGAGGTGAGATAGTTGTCGAAGATGTTGTCTTTTCAAGTGATCCTTGGGACACTAAAAATGGATTTTGAATGGTTTCTCCAAAAACCTTTCTTTGCTTTCTCGGTGTTGGCGAATATTGCGATTTATTAAGTGATGAGATTGTAATTTTCTGTCTCGCTATTTCTGATGTCCTCGACAAGTTTGCTGAGTCCTCAATTGGCGCCTGAAATTTTGGTGTCTCAGCTCCTGTTGTATAGGAAGTGGGGGAAGATACAATATTACGACAATAGCCATGATGAGTCGGAGTAAATTTGGATGGGTCAGCTTTTGGAGGACTTGTCTTCGGAGTGATTGCAGGGATTTTTTCGTCTGGACTCCCATCAAAGAATCGTATCCTATCTTTAATCATGTTTCCTATCTTCTTGTTTGGGGACTTCTTCGGTAGTGCATATGCTGGAATTTCTACTTTTGTAACGTTCCTATGCTTAGAAGTAGATCTCGATGAGATGATTCGATTTTCACTCTTCGATGGCGTCTTTGTAGCACCGACTGACTGCCGTGGTGTCCTTAATCGTTGCGTCTGGAATTGCTTTCTTGGAGTCCCAAGTATCGTCGACTTGGTGCTACTAAGGGTACCACCCCATGTATTGTTTGCCGAGTTTTCATCGATAAAAACATCTTCGTCCTTGGACAAACTCCTACGAGTCGGACTCGGAATTGTAGACAATCGTTTTTGCGAAGAGTCTCGAGTTCTGCTTCTCTTTCTGGGAGAATTTCGTGCCGAGTGCAAAGGTGCTGGCTGGAGTGTGAGATCTTGGATGGGAAGACTCAGGGCATCCATGGCTTCAAACTTGCCAACCAGACATCGAAGAGATGATGTTACAACCGGTTTAGGCCTAGGAAATATCTTTTGTCAGTATTTCGTGAAAGATATTTGGAGAATCGATACCTTTCAAGTTAACTGAACCAAAATTACAAAGAGTTTCTCACCGGTATAAATTAGTGCTACTATTTTTATTATTGAGCGGAGTAGAGCCATCATCAATAGTTCTGCTATTATGATTGCTCCGCCGACGAGACGGGGTATAACGATTATCAATAGTTCTGCTAATCTTATTGCTCCACCGACGAGAAGGAGTAGAAAAATCACCAATAGAAGAATTATTGGATCTCGATTTCTCCGGTGTCCCTTGAGTAGGAGATTTAGGAATGAACCGACAACCAGTACGGTCGTAACGGCTACGACCCCAGGATCCATACATATTTGCCACAATAAATGCATCCACCGGCAGTGTAAATACTTCAAGTCAAAATCAAATAGTTGGAAACACTATGATATGATCACTGGTAAAGAGCAGTGAAATAGTTATGTTGTGTGAAGAGACGGCTGAATGAATGACAATATGAAGTTGTGATATTGTTTGGTGATTTCTACTTCACAATGCAATACGACGAGGTGGTGAGGGAAACTCCTTCCATTTACGTTGGACTTTCATTACGGATGAGGAAATCACAAATGGCACTGGCCAAATTAATCAAGAGCGAAAGTACATCATCATATCGAAAAGAAGGGTTGATGTGTAAAACCGGCCTCTTTTGTTAATTAAAGAGACGTCTAAATTAATACCATGTATTTCCATGTGTAAATAAATTCGAAGAAGGAAAATTTATGTCCTATTCGCTTCGCGCCTGTGCAAAATGCTCTTTAAGAAATACTTATTACCACCGGATTCCTGAATATATCCATCATCTCCATTGAAATGCCCAACCTATCCTCGTTACCAACTAGAATATCTCTCATGCGTAACTGTAATCAAATCCGCTCATGCTTTCTGAACACCATATGACCTATCGATGCGAACACCCATGGCCTCAAGGTCCAATTCCGTACTATCTCGGTGAACATACACTGCATGATTATCCATAACAGAATCAATTGTGTTAACTTGCTCCATTGCGTTGCTACCTTTTCTTGTAACGTTACTTCCTTTTCTGGATTGGAAATCGAGTCGCGAGGACTGTGCTGTGATGTCGCTAGCACATGTTTTTCGTGAATATTTTCCGGTTTGTTGGGAGGAACCATATGTGCCACCCGAACCAGAAAGATTGGACATATCGACAGAAGACATTTCTTCATCAGTTGCCATACCGGCCCAAAGTGAAGAAATAGGAAGTAAAATCGCGACCATTGTAAGAGCAAGAGTGCCTGCTTCTGGTAGTGCCACTGGGGTTACATATTCAAGCACCGCAAATATCGCTTTTTGAAATTAGTTTACATTCAACTCGGAGGAGAGGAATGAGATCTTACAAGGAATTATCATCGTACAGCCTCCCATAGCAGCGAGTATACGCACGGCGCTCCATTGTTTCCATCCATGTCTTCGGCGATTGTAGAGAGTCCAAACCAATTTCCCAGTAAATATGATAGAGAAGAACCAAATTGAAATTGTCTCGGTAACAAGTGTTCCTTTGGCTAACCATTGCATCGGCACAGAAGAAGAAGCTGTTGACAAAATGGCGATGGAATTGATGACCGTGGTGGCAAATCTAAAGCCGATTGCTAATAGAGCAACGAGACCAGAGAGCACAGTGAGGATACTCCGATATATGTCGTCCAAGCCCTTGCATACGGTATATGCTTGAAGATACAAGGATATATTGACAGTGATTGTCATAAGGAGAGGAATAATACTGCCAACGACACTGGTGACATAGTCATGTCTTGGTACTCCGCTGAAATCCATTGTGAAAGCTGCGTAGAAGTCATTGAAGGCGCTGAGGAAATAAATGGCAAAGAGGAGAGCACGAAGGAAGCCGAAGAGGAGAGAGAGGATGTTGAGAGCGAAGAGTACCGTCTTGCGCTTGGTTGCCTTGGTGAGAACGACGACGACGAAAAACATCATTAAGCAAGCACCCGCCTGAGCACCAAAATTGATAGAAGCAGCCACATTGTAGTAGTAAAACTGGTCGACGTCGGCGGGAGTGAGGGTCACAGTCGTGATGCCATCGGCCATGAGAATAGTAAAGCTCTGGGTGAGCGGATCGAAGCTGGAATTGCTGGAAGCCATCCTTGACTTTACCCTTCTCCAGTTCTCAGAATCGTGTAAGTCGTAATTATGCTTCGGGTATCAAAGTAGTAGATGTGCCGAAGGAGAAACGTAGAACGCAACGCAAAGATCGCTATTGTAGAATGGCGAGGTATTACTACCTGGGCGAAGACGTTGAAGATGTTGAGAGTATGAGTTTGCGAGCTGGTTGTAGGAGGAGAAAGACTCTATGGTCAAGCGGTTCTAAAGACCTGAAATAGTTACGAGACCACAAGTGGTGCCCGTAACGACAGTGTCTCGAGATAATAGCAAGCGCATTACTTCGCCATAGTATTGTGGATATAATATTGAATTTCACGAGGATCAAGGTCTTGATAGTATCACAGTAATATCACTGGTAAGAACAATGGAAACTATCCTTAGTATTGTTCGATTTTACCGAAAGAGTCCACATTTTGAGCACGAAAGGATAATAGGAAATATTAATATAATGTAAATCAAAGAATAAGTATTTCACAGCTAATTTTAACCTAGACTACTCAAATCTAGATCAATCAGAGGCGGATATAGACCTGAAAGCACTAGCATTTCACGGTAACTCAGAAGTATGAGTATATATTGTTTGTGGCAGGTATCCTTGGTATTGTTGGTGATACCTTTGTATTGTTCTTGCAGGCGAGCCACATGGTGCCACAAGAAATCTTGATCAAAAACAGTGAATCTTCAGAATGGCAGAAAAGAGAAAGTGGAGCTGATCATCATTTTACGACCAAAATGAAGAGCATTGGTTTAAATCCTGTGTTACAAATGAATCAAAAATGGTGACATTGCATGTTGATGTGTTCAACTTCGACGAGTTGAAAGCATAGAGTTGAGGGAGTGCCCAGGTGTGGAGTTATGAGACCGACATATGTTATGCCAAGAGTTCTAAATTTGGCGTGAGGCTCACGTGCTTGTAGGGCTTATCAACTCTTTCGCGGCCCGTTTCAATGCATCGGATCCTCACGAATGTGTAATCCGATGTTGTGTATTAGTCAATCGATATGTATTGGTAAAAATTCTGTACCTTGCCGTTTCTGATATACGAGAACCCTATCAAAAGGTCAATCTGATATGTTGAGCTTGAACTGACCATATTGTAAACCGGCACGCCGTCGAAAAGAACACAGGAAGGAGTCGGCAATTTGCAGAGCGGATAAGACGCCATGAAGAATAGAAGTGTGCATCGGAACGCTCTTTCTTACCTCCATTGATAGCTAATCCTGGATGCATACCTCATGACAGAGATTTATAGCAATCAGCATATGTCGAATCCATATAGAGAAACTCTAACCGGAGTATTCAGATTCAATCTATGTGTGGTTAACCCGAAAGCTATGGACAGTGTAAACTCTCATAACCTTTTCTTCACTACTCTCCAATAGCACTTGTTCAACTCCAAAGGCTGCCTATGTATGGTAGCATCATCGCACTCTCAAATGACGGGACTCTCATCATGGTGTATCGCCTCGCGTGATATTTAGCTTCCAATAATACATACAACTGCTTCTGTGGTAGCGGCCGTTATCAGTGCAAATGGCACAGAATTAACTCTGATTTTCTCTCGAAAATATCCAGCTGCTACAAAACAGTCTCCAGCGGAAGAACATGCTCTTCAACCTTTTTTGAGCGAAAATCAACTTTCGATTATTCAAACAACCATCACCACCATTCTCAACGAAAATTCGAACAAGAACGAAAGAAAGAAAGAACGTGAGAAAACATATCATGGATATTATTGAGACCCAAGAACCTATGAGATTGAATGGCGGATAGGAAAGAGAGTCTAAAAGCGAAATTAGATACCATAAAGTTGGGCCTATCAGATAAACAGGCCAAGGAGAAAGATAGAGAAGAAAAGAAGAAGAAGGATGCCCGGAAGGCAAAGAAAATGGCAAGTTCCAAACGCAATTCGACAGATACTAAGCACCGCAGAGTAACTCGCACTAGTAAGATGAAAAGGGGCTTTACTGCTTCCACTTTATCCAATAGTGAGTTTGATGGATTTACTATGGAAGCGTATGGGAGGTAGGTGTGGTACAATATATTGCTAGGTGGTGATGCATGGTGCTGGTGACGTATAGTGGTGAGGAATTGACTTCTAGTAGAAGTACCCGTAGAGTGTCATTGAGAATGGTGGAGGTTTGTTTCCTTCACAGTATCTCTTGAGTATTAAATGTGACCCAAGTTGTTAGTTGAAACTTTTCAAAGCTTCTCTATCCATATTTGATTGGGTTCATCGTCACACGCTCCGTTCTCTCTTTTATATACCTACTAGGTTGGTAGTATATATAGACTTTTGGCTTTTATACAGATTAAGTTTATTTCATTGTAATAATTTTACTAGGTAGGCGTACTAGGAGTCTAGGAGTGACAAATAGTCCGTGCTTTACAAAATAAAACCTTAAATTCAAGACATCAACTTCGTCCCCCACCTCAATGTCGATAAGCGAATCTCGCGCACAAGGTCAAGATTTTTCAAAATTTCTTCTTCTTGATTCTTCCAACCTTCAACGACAATTCATATTCCAGTAGTGCGGTCAATCTATTCAAGATGGTGAGTTGAACTCGAATCTTTGATCGCAGTATATACTGCGATCATGGCATTTCAATGCTTCAGATCTCAGATCTCAGATCTCAGATCATCAAAAAGTCAAATAGCAAAATGCTTCGAGAAATTGAAGGTTGCTGACTTTTGGGATTTTTTTTACAGCCATTCACCAAGCTGGTCAAGAACTCCGCGTACTATAGGTGAGCTCAATTACCCTCTTTTGTTTCTCTCCTCAATTATGGTATTCTAACAATATATCAGTCGCTATCAGACTAAGTACAAGCGCCGTCGTTCCGGAAAGACCGATTACTACGCCAGAAAGCGTCTCATCACCCAAGCCAAGAACAAGTACAATGCGCCAAAATACCGTCTCGTTGTTCGATTCACCAACCGTGATATCGTCATGCAAATTGTAACCTCCGAAATCATTGGTGATAAGGTTTTCTGCGCCGCATACTCCCACGAGCTCAAGGCCTACGGTATTGAGCACGGTCTTACCAACTGGGCTGCTGCATACTGCACTGGTCTTCTCCTCGCCCGTCGTGTCTTGACAAAGCTCGGTATGGATAAGGACTTCACCGGTGTTGAGGAGGCTGATGGAGAGTACCAACTCACCGAGGCCGCTGGTGATAACGAGAGACGCCCATTCAAGGCTTTCCTTGATGTTGGTCTTCACCGCACTTCCACTGGTGCCCGCATCTTCGGTGCCATGAAGGGTGCATCCGATGGTGGTATCCTCGTTCCCCACTCCGAGAACCGTTTCCCAGGTTACGACATGGAGACCAAGGAGCTCGATGCTGAGACTCTCCGCAAATACATCTTCGGTGGCCACGTCGCTGAGTACATGGAGACCCTCGCCGATGATGATGAGGAGCGCTACAAGTCACAATTCCAAGGTTATATCGATGACGAGATTGAGGCCGATGGATTGGAGGAGTTATACCAAGAGGCACACAAGGCTATCCGTGAGGATCCATTCAAGAAGGTCGAGGGAGAGAAGAAATCCAAGGACGAGTACAAGCAGGAGTCCTTGAAGTTCAAGGGACGCAAGTTGACCAAGGACGAGAAGCGCGAGAAAGTCAAGGCCAAGATTGCCCAATTGAAGGAATAAGTGGATTAATCTCTAAAAAATTTCGGATATGGGTTTTTCTAACTAGGCGATAAAATACGATGATTCCTTGCTACTGCTAGAATATAATATCTTGATGAATGATGAACCATCGTATTTCTAATCTTAAACAAGAGGTGGTGATGGGTGATTGAGATTCTAACTTGCGTCTCCACTTGTTACTTTTTAACCTTCCTTTCATGATCACGAGCACCTGAAGAACAGCGATAAGTAAAGTGATTAACCGGAACTTTCCAGAACTCCTTTTAGCAAATGGAATGAACCCCCATCGCAACATCAAAATGGGTCATCTTAACCCCCCCTGTCCCCGATATGTAGGTATGTACCTACTACACCACCCCTCTCTCGACTCTTTCTCACAACTCCAGCTTCCAAGGTTGGTTGTTTTATATTCTTTTCTTTCGCATCAGTGCTCATCATTGCTCGTCGGTGCTCAGAGGAGATTGTGGATTTCTCGTCCCACGTTTATCGAATGATATCGAATCACCGAGGTTTGATGCCGAACTAATAACCCACTTGCACCGACCCCGACCAGAACTCGCGGACTTCCAGAATCCAAACACCACCAATGACGATATTCTCCACTGCTCCACTTCATTGCTTCATTGTAAATCTGTAAGAGTGATTGGTGTCTGATCACTATCGCAAATCACTATTTACTTTTTACTTTTGTGGTATTTGGTTTGACTTCATAATTCAACAAATTGGTCTATCCTCGTCAGTCGCATCCATCTGTGGCACAAACACAATCATGGACTTGTACCAATAGTACTGCTCACATCAGCAACGAGCCATTCCACGAGATATAGAAAAGCGATCACAAATCTTCATTGCGACGACCACTGAAATATAGATCTCTCTTGCAGATCAATTAGGAGAAATCTTCCGACAATTCGCAACGTGGAGGATAGAATTTGAGGGCATATTTACATAATGGAACAAACGAATGGTGTGGATGTCAGTTGGATGACACACAGTTCAAGCAATAAAGGTTAGTGGAAGCAATATTTCATACGAAATTTGGAGGATCATCCGAACATCTGCAAGCTATGTATCTGCGACTGACATGAGTTATATGTATAATAGATTTAAAACGACCTCGAATGGTTCCGACTGTGACTGCTTCACAAGGAAAATCAAGCCCGCCCCCACAGAACGGTTCTATCCCTACAAAAAATGAGAACGAGCTGGCAGCAACTCCACAACCGATTCCGACTCGACCTGGTGTTTCTAGAAAGGCCTCCTCAGAAAAGATATTGACGGCAAATGGCACATCACCTAAAGCCTCTACATCACCCAACATGTCCCGCAGAAACTCTTGGTTATCAAGCATATCCTCAAAGTTCTCGGGGACGCATACGAGCGCCGCTCCAAATACTTCACCGGCAACTTCACCTGTAGATCCTCCGGTACAAAGACCTGCAGGACCAAGTGCGCCAAAGAATGCTGTGTTGGTACATGGAGTAAAGGAGGATGGCGATGCACCTTATGTCCCGGCGCCCCCGCGGGGTGGTCCCAGCTTCTTACAAAGTGCGCTGCGGAGACTTTCGGCTTCGGGTGGTCAATTGTCTGGATCAGCCAAAGGCCACAATGGATTATGCGAAAGAAAGATCCTGAATGTAGATCATCATCGGGAAAGATGTCCTATACTCGGGCTTGAACAGTCGAAATTGCGAAGAGTAGCTTTCTGCGTGGATGTCGAAATAGCAAACGGTCCTCGTTATATAGACGAGGAAGAATCTGACGAGGCCGATCACAAAAATAAAGAAAAGCCGAATCGATCAAAAGAAAAGGGAGAAGGGGCCGCGCTGAAGAATCATCCGAATAAAAATGAAAATGAGACGGAACGAGACGATGTTCCCAAAACAGACGTTAGCAAATCGAATGAGAAGCTTACCGAAAGCACACAACCAAAAGCCTCAGAGACTATTTCAGAAGTTAGGGAATCTTCCCCACCACCCGAGAAGGACAATACGAAAAAGAAAGAGAAAAAGAAGCGCAGCGAGGAAGAACGAAAAGCAAGAAAGGAGAAGAAACGAAGGCTTGCTGAGGCGAACGGTACAATCCCTGTAGAACTGAAGATTGATGAGAGTGACAGTTCTCTTTCAACCCGTCCGAATACCGCAATTCCGAAAACCCACGCTTCACCTACCACGGACCCTGCTCGTATTTACAGAAGATGCTGCCAGTTAAGAGAAACGCCAATATTAAAGAGAATTGTTGAGCAACTCACAGCGTCGGTGGCAACAGCTACGGTCCCTGGCCTTGTTGGCAAATTAGATCTCTCAGGTTATTGGCTACAATTGCCGGATCTTGTCACGTTAGGGGACTACTTAGCTGTAGTTCCGGTGAAAGAGTTAGTGATGGAAAATTGCGGACTCACAGATGAAGGCGTTCGGGTCATTCTGGCTGGTCTTTTGGCCGCAAAGTTACCGACATATGGTAGAAAAACGCTTACTCGTAAAGATAGCCAATGTCCTCAAGGTGGCATAATCGAACGCCTTGTCTTGAAAAACAACGGCAAGATTGGTAAAGATGGTTGGCGCTATATTTCCTTATTTATTAATATGTGTCGAACATTGAAGACCCTGGATCTCTCAAGGATTCCTTTTCCCCAGGGTGTCACTACACCGCCTGCAAATGGATCTGGACATCTAAAGAAGACCGATAGTAATACTAGCAATGAAGTGTCTTGTCTATTGTCCAAGGCTATTGGGGATCGACTCGCTGGTTCAGAATTTGAGCTTTTGAATCTAGGTCACTGTGGTCTCAGTAGCGAGCAGTTAGATGGCTTAGTTGATGGAATCATAAAATCTGGCTTGCGGCGCCTTGGTCTTGCGGGCAATGGGATTACATCGGTAGGGATGGAGCATGTTGCCAGGTGGATCAGATATGGCAATTGCGAAGGCCTTGATCTTGGTGGCAATGATCTAAGAGATTCTATAGAGACCGTTGCCAACGCCCTTAATGAGGACAACAAAATCTACGCCTTGAGCTTGGCGGACTGTAACCTCAATCCGGATTCCTTGTGGCCCCTTTTCCCAGCTTTGGCAAAACTGAAGAATTTCAAATTCATCGATTTATCACAAAATCACGATTTGTTCGAATCGAATCCCAGTGCACTTTCTCTCCTGCGCAGGTATGTTCACGATTTTCTGGTTATTTCGCTGCTTTTGTGTAACAACAATATATGCTTTATGTGGAGACTAGTAACCCCCGCATAATTGGGCATGATGATCTTCAATATCAATCCTTGTTGTATTTATTAGCCTTATGATTTCCATCGACTTTATATGCCGAGGAATGGTTGAATATTCTGGCAAATCCAATGGCGCGATATGATACAGCGCTAAATAGGAAGTCGGTGTAAGAAGACTTAATTGGATGCATAGAATATTTCATTAACCATTGCTGCGGCGTTCTCACGGTCTCGTACCCCGACCAGTAATTTGCTTCACTTATATCAGCAACTCTCACTGCAAGGCTTCAGTCGCCGGTTTTCTCAGCTCTGCCAAATTTTACTCTCATTAAATTTCCAAGTATGGTCATATACGACATTATTGGCTAACACATCGCAGATATCTACCACGTTTGCCTCAACTCAAGCGCATACATTTGACAAATGTATCCATGACACCAGAACAGGCGATCGCCCTTGCGGAAATCTTACCAGAGAGCCCCAGTCTTGCGCATGTGAGTCTTATGGAGAACACGCAACTAGCTGCTCTTGCAAATGCGAAAGACGAAGAAAGCCAAGAGGAAGCTTGTGCATTATATGCCTCGCTGATGGCCGCAGTTCGGGTTTCTCAAACAATCGTTTGTATTGATATTGAAGTTCCGTCGAGCGATTCGTCCGAAATAGTAAAGGCTTTAGCTAAGCAAGTTGTTGCTTATTGCCTGTGGAACATGGAACGCGGTCCCGTTGCAGAGATTAGTGAAGTCGTTTCTGCAATCTCTGATACCTATGCAGCCAACAATGGAAAGGATGTTGCGGTTCCCGAAGTATTGTTGCACATTGTGGGACACACTGAAGGAGTCCAAGAGAACCATGATGATGATGACCCAGCACCAGATGAAGATTATGTGATTGGCGGCACTGGTGTGGTCAAAGCATTGGGTATCTGTTTACGAAACAAAGGGAACGATTCTAGGAGACCCTCAGCTGATCTAGCCTTCTCCGATTTATCTAGACCTAGCAGCCGCTCGGCCACGCCGAACCCTGCTGTAAAGAGTGGCAAAGCCAAGGACATGTCGAAGAATTTATTGGGAAGTGCCAGGAAGATTCGGGCTCGATTACAACCTGCTCTAGTTAAGGAGTCGAAAGCTGGTGATCATCAAAATTACAGTAAGAGTTATCCATCAATATGCGTATGTACCCTGACAAAAGCTGACTGCAAACCAGACCGATTACTTTTCCTTGATCATACATTGCAAAACATGATCAAAAGATTTGAAGATGAATTCCCAGAGACCCGCTTGTCGCCGTCAATTCCCGATACAGAGCAAATAGCCATGACGGAGGAAACGTATCCAATTCAAACCGACTACCAAGGGTCAGACGTTGAACCAGAACCAGTCTCTGCTGATAATCAACCATCAGATGAGGAGGGAGGACATGACGAGGGAGGAATTCGTCCTACTTTGTCCCGCCACAACTCTGATGTCTCACTGGCATCAAGAGCGCTTTCACAGGAAGAAGGCAGGATGCATCGCTTTGGACAGAAGATTCGTCGTAATATTCTCAAGCCCGAAAACGAAGACAATGTCCACGGCACTACGGAACATGAAATTCAACCAGCACAACTACAATTCCTGAGATCTATGGTTGAAGATCTCCATGGCGAAGACATCAAAAATAAGATCGAGACTTTGGGTCCAGATGCGGTAATAGCCGAGCTGAATAACGAGACTAGCATTCTCCGACAAAGACTCATCGAGAATGATCCCGAAGGCTGGCAGAAATTCAAGGAAAGTCAAGAAGCTATGCAAAGAAATTCAAGTGTAGCGAATATTGGCTCGAACGGGATTGCAAGCGAAAGTGCTATTGAATGAGATTCTTGCTCATTGGTGAAACTCGAAACTTGAGATCGCCTTCATTTTTTCCCCCTTAGCATAGCGGGCTTTGGCAAATTACTACAGTATATTTCTTACATAGCTTTTATTTCTTGGATAACTGAACGGAAAGGTGTATTACTAAGGAGGAAAATTACTTCAAGCAACTCATGTCTTGGGGCGTTGAACGGGGGAAGACATTGGTGGTATTGAGTCTTGAATGAATCATTCGATTGTACAAGTAGAGAACGAGAAAAAAGCATTATGATGTTAGATCGGCGCATATCAATATTCTAAGATTTACGTATACCTTTCCTCACATCATACTTCAACTTACGAGGATAAGGATGTATATATATATGTTATTGGAATACTTAAGATCAGACAACAGTCACCCTTCACATACACACGTAGCAGCTGGTAATCAAAGAGAATCATTCATCTCATGATGTCTTATCCATACATAATTACCTCACTGACGATGATGAATGTCGTCACAATGTGTTTTGGTAGCATGAGAAATGATATATGATACAATCAACCTTTTTGCACTCAGAGAAACCTGATTAATTCATATAAATCCATACAAATCCAAACCTCCTTTGCAGGTGACCTGTCATTAACGCCTGTAATTACCTAGGAAATGCGAGATGCGAGATGCGAGATGCTGAATGCATATCAATTGTCTCGCGTCTTCTATCCTGAGTCCTGGGCGATGATGATGATGATTTTCTCTTCTTTTTCTTTTTCTTTTTCTTTCCTTGCTCTTGATGATGAGTCGTGACGGGATTCTATGATTGTTTATTGTTGATTCCAAGGTAGGGTTCGAATATTCATCGGATGGATTGGTTTAACGTATCATGTGAAGGTGCTCACTTCCAATGAATATCTTGCATCTGCATCTGCAAGCTTGACATTCCGTTCATTTGACCCCGTTGATTGGGGATTCGATGCCATGGATTCTATTCACCACTGATTCTTATCCATCTCAAACCCTTCCTCCTATCTCTCCTCCATAATCACCCCGATTTCCCTC
This sequence comes from Myriosclerotinia scirpicola, assembly GCA_002162505.1. Lineage (NCBI taxonomy): Eukaryota > Fungi > Ascomycota > Leotiomycetes > Helotiales > Sclerotiniaceae > Myriosclerotinia > Myriosclerotinia scirpicola. The sequence goes on from NGKG01000004.1 coordinate 528,266, forward strand.
TCGCTCATAATCCTCCCTCTCTCCCTCCCCCCAAACTCAACCGAAACAGCTCCCCCCACCTCCTTCAAATCCTCCAAACCCTTCAAATCCTTCAACCCCCGCTCATATAGTCAAGCACTCATCTTCCTCTCACTCTCCGCACACGCCTCACAAACCCCACCCCCAAACACCCGCGTGTGGCGACGCCACCCATCGCCAGATATTATCTCGCCCGTTACGGATGGGGAATTGGGCTGGAGACTAGATGGTTTGGTGTAGGAGCGTCGACGGGGATGTGTTTCGCTGGGTGATGTTGTTGTTTCCCCTTGGTTGGCCCCTTGGATACCCTCGCGAATGGGGG
>NGKG01000004.1:528705-557070 GCA_002162505.1 Myriosclerotinia scirpicola
GTTTAGGGAGGAGGAGATGGATTGGGGGGGAGAGTTGGTCTGGGATGGTTTGGTAGTATCTAATTTTTCATTTGTGTTCGCATGTGAAAAGATATCCAAATCTGACTTTTCTAGAGGAGTAGAGGGACGACTTGGTGGGAAGTGATACTGTAGTTTTGTTGCGGTATTTCGTTTCCTCCGTATGAAGATTGTGATGCAGAGAAAGAAGAACATGCTGAGGAATACATAGGGCGTGGATATGTTGGAGAAAAGTCCGTATGTATATCTATTACTTAGTCCCGTGGTGGGCTCGGAGACGACGGGCATGGTGGATGGTGGATGGTGAGGTGAGTCTCGTGATCTCTCTCTTGCCTTGTCGATTGGGGATGGAGGCTTAAAGATTAATGGATCAAAGGAGGTAAAGATGGTATTAGAGTACTATATGTATGATGAAGTAGATTAGGTATGCATCTGCACAAACACGGTTGGGAAGCGGGATGCTTAAGTAGATATTTGAGTCGGGTGCCCTAGTATGGTGGGTACAATGGATTAGGAAGTTCTTAGTAAAATCGAGGACCATAAAACAAAAGCAAACCAGACCTACTGTCAGCATTGCAAGTGATCTTATGCGCATGCATGAGCATCGCAATGGTTGTGAAATCCATGTGGAGAAACTGTCAGGGCCATGCAGTCCAAGCTACATAGCCATATGTTCTTCTTTTGCCCTTTTTCGTGATAGTATGAATCGTTGTCGATATGATACATGACCGGTCTAGACTGGGGGGCGTTGTGGATGATACTCATCAAAATCCTTGTCAGGCTTAAAGTGCATGTCGAGACCTCCAACCCTGTTTCCGGGTTATGCAAAACACCCCACTATAATCCTAGTATTATACATACCAAAACTCTTGGTTCAGCCCAACCGGGTGAGAAATTGGGGGGAACTAGTGGATGGAAACTTGGAAAGGTAGAGGGGGAATCTTGGCTGATGTTGTTTTGTCGATTAGTTTGTTACCGTGTTTTGTTCCCATGTTTTAACCTTTTTCCTTTGTTCTTTTTCTTCTGAGGATTGTAAAAGTTTACAACATGAATCCAGTGCCATTGATCATACCGGTATATCCCTCGCACGATGGAGCAGATCACGATACCTTCCAATCATTCGTTCCTAATTCGTATCCCTACCTTTCCAACCTTCTGACCAACATGGCAACACCTCTTCATTGACCACCGCCCAAAGGTCATACAGGGACCACCCCCCCGGTCAATCGATGTGTGATAGGAGGGGGTTCCACTCGTAAGGCTGCACAAAAGGTACCACTATACATACAAGGCTAGATTCCCTTCGAATCCCTCGTTGGATGCAGTGGAGCGATCTCCCGCTTAAGCTTTTAACTTTCCAATCGCGAGACTTCTGATTCTGGTAATAGAAAGCGTTTACACAGCTCTCCTCTTCCCACGATTTGGAGTCACAATATACCGAGTTGGCAAGATCTCACTATTTCGGGAATTTGCTGGTCTTATGTTTTGTGTGGAAGTAGGTATGATACTGTACTTAAGGGGAATGAATAGGCTTGGGGCATCAAAAGGATACACTTTTCTGTACATAGGTACCATTCCATGCCTACCTGATGTACTACCGGTACTGTGGTGGCGCATAGCATACCTAAGATAAGTGCGAGTTAGGGTAGTAATTAAACGTCAATAAACGCGACTGATGGTGGCGCTGTATTTCGCACAAATTTCATGTCTCATGTCAATGGTGGGATGAGATGGATGAATGAGGGTAGCGGTCGCTGGATTCACAATTTTGCTGGGCTGGTAATTTATGCCCATAGGATTATTGTACGTACAAAATGTAAGCTCGACTCAGATCCAACGACCGCAAAGCTGGTGGAAACGGGGTTTTGAGTATTGCTGCATGCAATATGGTAGTTAATGGTATTGAGATGGAATTTAATGAGGGGAGGGGGAAAAGGCAGCAACTTTGCAAGTAGCCCTGTTGGAATGCCCATGCCAAGCCCTATATAATCTTCTCCTTATACATTCGTTTCCTTGTAGAGCGCCATGCAATGCGTACTGGTGTTAGTACCGTGTTACTGGCACTGCAGATAGCCCATCGATTATCGATAGATAGATGAGATGGATCAAGGTCCTAAGGATCTGGTAATCTAGGAACCAATACAATTTACCATCTTGTTTTTGCAATAATATCCAAAAGCCATTGATTCCTCGCTCGCCCGAATTCTCGGTGATGAGAGGAGAAGGAAGGTGGTGCGAGTAGGTGGCATGAACATTAGGTTCATCAGTTTATCCAAATTGAACAACTCCTACTTCCTACACCCAGTATCCTTACTCATAATTCCCTTACTCGTAACATTATTATTAAGTTTGTGTTGAATTTGGAAGAAAAAATGGAAACAAATTCTTCTTGAGTTCAGCTCACATCAGCTTCGGTAGTCGACACTATCCTTCATTTTTGCGACGCCTCTTCGGATAATTGCAGTTAGGGGCCATTGATTGGTTGAAATTAACTACGTTGTGGGTACTTTTTCAGCTGAATACACACAGCGGACATTTTTCTTGATGGATGAGTGCTTCTGTACAAACTACTCGTATTTGAAAGTATGGAGCCGATATAACAAGTTTTTATTTATCATTATGATTAATGCGGTAGGGAATTTCCCTGTAGTTAAGCATCTAGAAAGGCGGGATTTTCTTTGAGAAGTTTGTGTTTGAATACGCCACACTCATGATAATCGTCCGATGAGGCTGCTTTCACTATATGGTCCGTATATTGGCTAGAATAGGTATGCGTTGGGACGGCATTATTGATGGTTGGATGGTTGGTACGAAATTACGCGAATGGATACACATGAAGGGGTTGGCGAACTTTACAGGGAAACGCGGCTACGATAATGTGACCATGAGTCGTAAGGTATGCGACCTTTAATCGCCCCATGCCAATATCGTTGTCCTATGTATTACTCATTATTCAAGACTTTTTGGAGGTTCGTTTTGATGGAGCTATGCATTTGTTCAAGGTCTTTATGGACGGAGCTATTACTCGTTGGAGTTCAGTATGTCGGTATCAATGAAACCACGACTTCCAACATCTCTGCGAATGTTCTAAAAAAACTTCAAGTTCATTAAGTGAGGTACCATCCCTTCTGGATCCTGCAAAGATCGACAGAATAGGAAACTCCAACAAATGAGTTCAGCCGGTCATGTCATGCGGCTCTTCACGAACCTACATATCATTGCATACGCTGCTTGCTGCTTGCTGCATTTCATGCATGTGAACTGTAACAAACGGGTTATTGACCTGGTAGGCACTGTGGGATCGGGCCGTCATCGGATGAAGAGAGAAGCAATCTCGGAGGATCTATCAAGTGATTCATACGTCTTCGTACCTCATCTACGTACGTATTTCGTACTACCAATATTGTCTGTGGATCATTATGAACAGGCAATGGCTGAGATACGATGTTCACGGCCTTGAAAACACGCAGTTGCCATCAATCTCATCGCAATTTGCCTCCGACGAGCCATTGCGCGAAAAAATACCTCTTTTGGAATAGGAAGGATCCCGGTCACGTGTAATTCTTACTTGGATCATAATCCTTTGGCTTGTCTCTCGCTGATTACCGAGTCTTATGGGAGCCGCTACTATTACCATATAGATGTCGATCGAGAGGGATCAACATACTCTTCTTCCCTTCTCATTATGCTTCGGAAGTCCCGTTGACAGCTTACCGTCAGCAAGTCCACAATGTTGTCTCTCCTCGTGAATCTCAACTATACCGAACAAGAAGCTATTGTGATATGTCCTTCTGAAAGCGGAGAACTTGACATCGACCTCGGGATGGTTAGGCATTCTGCTATGTATCGTATGGGGTAGACGTCGGAGTTATATCCATCCATGGATTTGGACTGTGATGCTGGACAAAATGTTACTCGAGACGGAGATACAATTGCATCAGAACTTCGAAGTGCCATTGCGGCAATTGCGGCGAGGAGATTCATTGTTCGATGACGTTGGATTTCGGTGATTAGAACAGCATAACCGGTGGCATAGTCATTATCTCGAGAAAGCGATACGTTATCAATATTTCTTGGTTTGGTCAGGGGGGGGACGAGTTGCTTCCTTCACTCATCTCTTTGGATTGGCCGCCAACCTCCCGAGAGGAGTGGGTATGTGTGGTTGGTTGCTCATGAGGCTTTATAATTGCCGTCGTGGCCATTGGGAGTACGTAAGATGGAAAACGACGATGTTGATTATTGTCGTACGCGCGGGAAACGGAAGAGGAGTGGCCAGCGCCCGAGTCGGAAGGGGGCAAATTTTTAGCATTAGCCATTCCATTTGCCTCTGGGAGGCTCGTAAGGGGGCCGTTGCAATGGTCAAATCATGTTCAAAGTCCGAGTTGAAGTCGCTTTCACTATATCAGGCGGATGGAAAAAGAAAGAAGATCCTAAGAAAATAGAGTCATATAAGCGTGCAAAGATGTGTTTGATTGGGAGTCTTGAAGTGTAAAATGGGTTCAATGATTACCTATTATTGTATTATTGTACTGTCCATGAAATGTTGTCGATGGCGTGGGAATACCATAGCGGAAAATGATCAGTCACGTGTCACGCTAACACAGACTCCGGCTCCGTTCTAATTTCCTTCCAGGTTTCGTTTGGGGGGGCTGGAACTTCAATGAAACACCACACCGCCATAGGACTGAGGGAATTCGGGAGTATGACGATCTTTGCAAATCTTCATTGTTTACATGATTTGCATCTTCATTGTTAATTTATCAATATCATCAGAAATATTTCAGATCAAAACCCACCCAAAGCGGTAAGAAACCGGAAAATATTCTAGTCGTTTGGTGAACATGAGTCGAGGTGTTTGAAGCTGTATGAGGCCCATTATTCATCGAAGCCAGGCATTAATACCGAATGTCTGTGACTTTGGACGAGTGATTGCTCTGGATTCTACACTCTGTAGCCTGCACCTGGGCAAAACATCATTTCGTTCTCGGAACTTGCGGCTATATTGATGATATTGTCACAAAATCAGCGTTCTCGCAAGAAGTTGTGACGGTGAAGTAACTGAGCTTCCGTTACTGAAGTCAAACTAATGTGGCTGAGTTCATATATGCTGCGAGGGGTATTTCCAAAACTTCGATTTTCATCACCAACAGTTCCGGTGTATGCTTGCGAACGGGCTTCCCCATCAAGTTTACTTCGAGTGAAGGAACACACGGTCATTGGGGATTCAAAATTTCAAAGTTGCATGTTCCCAGACAATCGCACGGCCGCCAGGAGAGTTTGACGATCTGCGGCAGCTAAGACCCTTTGGAGGCTGTGTTTCTCAGACTCTCTACATGGATGAAGAAAATTATTCACATCCTTGGTCATCATGATATCGAAACAAGCTTAAATTATATGATAATGCATGCTCGAAACAGGTAAGAAGCCAATGGCCCCATTCGATTGCCGGCATTAGTCGCCTAGTTGAGCAAAGTCCAAACACTCAAAGCATCAGCCTTAGGGTGGAAGAAGCAAAGACGAGATATCCGAGAGGCTGATCTCCATGAGATTCGAGATCATCCCCAGGTAATTTCACCCCATATTGAACAATTGATTAGGAGACATCCTGGTTTACAATTGGGTATCATTGAAAATGCTACGTCTTTGTGAAATGCTTCCGTCCTTAGTTCAATTCCCTTCGTGCGGGCAAATCGCAAATCGAGACCTAAAGAGTCTAGTTCCTTACTTGCTCGATGGCCACAGTAACGAGCTGTGGTCAGATCTTTGACGTCTCGGAGTAGTATCACCGACCTTCTTGGCTAGATGCATGTTTTCGAAACGGTCATGGAGAGAACATTGGCAAGCACACACCAATGCAGTTCCACGCTCTGCATCCGGTCTTTTCATTCAACTAAGCTTTTTTGACTGCTGGCAGTAGTTGCATTTTGTATAAAGAAGGTCAATTCTCCAGTGGAACATTTTTTTTCTCATCATCAGCATCTTCAGCATCTTTTCTTCACTTCACTTTATCTTACAATCTTTCCATCTTGCGCCGGTCGCTCTATATTTAATTTCAAAAACTCTTATTTAATAAATTTCCAAGTTCTTCAACTCCATAACCAACAGACCACCTTCAAAATGCAATACACTTCAGCAATCCTCCTTGTGGCCTTCGCTGCCACCAAGGTTTTCGCCCACGGCGTCGTCACTGAAATCCAGGGTGCCAACGGTGTTAACATGCCAGCTCTCTCAGGTACGCCTTCTTATCTCCCCTTAGCCTCTTTCGTTTCTCTCTAGCTTCATCTCATTAACACTTTTTTCTAGTCGCCGACGGAACTCCTCGTGATTGCCCAACCCCAGGATGCGGCTCTGAGGCAGATACCTCCATCATCAGAACCGCTGAGCTCGGTACCTCTAAGGCTACTGCTCTTGGCCGTACCGCAAATGGGCCAGTTGACGCTTCCAAGATGATCTCCATGTTTATGGGAGGCAACGGCAACACCACTGCTGCCAAGGCAGCTCGTGAAGAGCACGCCGCAAACGTCCTTCGCCGCTCCCTCGTCGTCCGCGCCGCTGATGGTGGTGCCAAGACCCCAGCTGGTACGAAAGAGACCGGTGTCAAGGCTGCTATCGGTGCCGGTGCCTCATCTGGCATGCCAACCTGTGCCGATGACGGAACTGTCAAGATGACATTCCATCAAGTCAACCAAGATGGTGCCGGACCCTTGACCGCAATGGTTGATCCTACTTCCGGTGGAACCGACCCAGCTGCCTTCAAAACCGCTCAAGTTACCCAGAACGTCCCAGGTATCGGTATCGGTGGTCTTTCCGCCGCTCAAACCATGGATTTCCAAATGGCCATCAAAATGCCAGCTGGTATGACTTGCTCCGGCTCTGTCGGTGGCGCTTCCAATGTCTGTGTTGCCAAGGTCCAGAACAGTGCTCTCGCTGGTCCTTTCGGTGGATCTGTCGCTTTCACCCAATCTGCTGGTGCCAAGAAGCGTGCTATCGAGTACAACCTCAGCAAGCGCCGCTTCGCCCGCGCTCTCGTTACCGATTCCGAGTAAGCATCTTCGGCTTGCTATCGATGGTCGATAGTGGGTTATGCACATGAAGTGACACGGAGACGAACTGAATATACGATTAATGGTTGTTATTAAGATTGGAGAATGGTTAGGAGTTCCCTTTATGTTAAAAATTTCCTTATGTTGAATGGTGATCTCTTTCCGGTGATGGAGAATGGAATCTGCGATTTCGTCTCTGAGGCTCGGGAGAGGGGGTGGTCCTATAGATACTGTGATGATGAATTGACTTGTAGTTTTCATTGATACACATACAAGTCCTTTCAATAGATGCTGAGCACGCTCATTAGTTAAATCTTAATTATGCTGATCAAAAAAAAACTGGTTTCCATTCTTGGCTCTTGCTGTGATTTTGATTGTGTTTCCTCAGCGACGAAGATCCGAGTTTCTCCTTGGCTTGTGTTTGAAATACGGGGGCTTTCTATAAGACTCTCGAAAACGTTCACGACTCTACCATGGTCAAATTCAGGCATCGTAAAGCAATGGTTTAGAGCCCCCATGTTTACGTGCCATTCTCTGATCTTATACCAATCTAAGAGGAAATACCCTATATATCACTCTATGATATTTCGAGAATGTTCCTGGTGGGCTCTTGGAGTTCCTTTTCTTGGACGGGGTAAGGATAGGAGAGACGAGTTCCTACAAGCACACGTGCCCCCCCCCCATATAATCCTCAGTACCACATCAAATATTCGGGTAACCTACCCGAGCCTTTTGGCAGAATCCATCATTGTCGAGAATGTTAGCCCTCTTTGTACTTAGGACTTCCGGGTTTCAATTGGATAGTGACGCTGACCATATACTGGAATATTACAATAGACGTGTTCTGGCGAACATTGGGACGAAGACAATCGCACTCTTAAGAATTTGCTGTTCTTGAGCCCGAGGCTTGTTTCTGGTATCCATGTGGAGGTGATACTTGTTATGGGGCGCGTCTTAAAAGACCTGGGACGATGTTATCGGAGAAGGTGATACAGTTAAAATATAGGCGACTATGGAGAATATACCCTCACTTCATCCCTTCCCCTCTTCTCTGGTTCGTCTACCCCTCGTTGGCTTCACTCCATTGACCTCCCAAATCTTCTATCCAGACCCCATAATATCAAAGCCGATAGCTGCATCGCCTGACAACTTGAAGAAAAACTAGAACCACCCACGCCATCCTCTACCGGTTTCTACTGCATTAGCAACATTCCGTCGGTTTACAGTTCAAGATCAATACTGGATCAACTGCTTAAGACTTTCTTGAATAGTGACTGGATTCTGAAAGATGATTGGTAGTTCATTGGATGAAGTTGCGAGGAAACGCGTACACGTGACCACGAGAACGCTTGCATTGACCCTTGCTCGGGTTACCCTTGCAATCTCGATTGTTTGTTTACATGACAACACAGAAGCTTCGTGCTACGAAGAACCCTAAATGTTATAATTCGACATCAATTTCCACATGAATACATCTTCGAGTATTTCTAGGGGCCTGCATTCAATCATCTCAACTCAGAACAGTAGAAATGGACGCAGATAACCTGCGCACCGCGTCCCTATACATCAACAACCAGCTTCTTTCTCGAGGACTACTACGAAATGGGCAAACAATTGACTTTGCGCGCCCGCATAAGTCGGAAGAGGGACTAGATGTTACTATGGGAAAGATAATGAGTGTGGTGAATGATCTAATTTTGAGAAGAGATGTAAGTAACCCAAGCACACATCAAGTCTCGAGTTCTCAAACAAAAGAATGAAAATTGATGAAAATTTAATAGCGCGATTCCCAACAACGCGAGAATCTTTCTCAGACAATCCGGGCTTTGCGCGCAGATGCTTTACGATCGACTACTGATATGGAGAGGATCACGACGAAAAATACTGAATTACAACGGAAGGTTGGGATAGCGGATGCGACAGAACGGGCTTTGAAAACGCAGTTGAGGAGCGCAGAGCAGGCAGTTAAGGGATTGAAAGAGGATATGGCAAGAATGAAAGTTTTGGTGGGGCAGACAAGGGCGCAGTGCGCGAATGAAGTCAGGAAGAAGGAAAGGATTATCGAGGGAATGAAGAAACATGTTGGGGAAGGGGGGAGAGCAAGAGGCAGTGGGAAAGCTGTTGGTGTTGCGACTATTAATGTGGTTGCTGGAGTTGGGGGTGACAATGGAAGCGGGGCAGGAATGGGCACGGATGATGAGGGGTATGATTTGAGAATGGAGACGAATGAATTCTTGACGGAGTTGGCCAGGGGCTTAAGTGATGAGAACGAATCGCTAGGAGGGCTGGTGAGAAGGACAATTGAAACACTGAGGACGATTTCTGGTTGCGAGAAAGAGGAGGAACAGGAAGGGGGCATGGTGGTACAGATGGAGAGCTCTTATGAACATCTTGCTTCTGAGATGGAGTTCGTAATTGAGCATCTAAGAACGATCCTCACTAACCCATCATTCGTCTCGTTAGAAGAAGTGGAGGTTAGAGAGGAAGAGATCATAAGACTACGAGAAGGTTGGGAAAGGATGGAGTCCAGATGGAAGGATGCCGTGCAGATGATGGACGGATGGCGCCATCGAATGGCCAGGAGTGGGCAAACTGTCAATATTGAGGAATTGAAGATGGGATTAAGCCTGAGTCCTTTCAAACCTACCGCAGAACCCAACTACGAAGTCCTTCAATTATCGATGGTGCAGGAAGAAGATGAGGATGAATACGAGGATGAAGGCGATACACAAGCAGATATTGATGCCATGGATGATTCGGGCATTGGCGGCCATGCGGAGCCAGAATTCGATGACGAGGAAGAATTAAGCGATGTCGACTCTAGTATGTTTGAAGAAGAACCCGAGGAAGCAATAGAAGAGGAAATGGAAGCCGAGGAGCAAGAAGATTATGATGAGGTTACCGAGGAACAACAACAGCCGGCAGATATCACATTTGATACAGTATCATCTCTTCCAGGGACGCCTCCTCACATGTCCCCTCTTCGCGAAACAACCAATGGGAACCGAGGTAGTCCCGCAAGACCAAGTCCCAAGGGATTTACCACCATTGTTGAAGAGAATACTTGGGATCTCTTACAACTCGAGCAATCTTCATCTCAGCCCAAATCTAGGCCAACCCCAACGCCTAAGCCCAAACCAATAAAAGAAAAGAAAGAGGAAACAATAAAACTCTCCGTCTCACCCATAGATGAAATTTCCCCCCTCAAAACACCAACACCAACACCTTCAGCTCATTCTTCGACCAGATCCTCAACCAGGTCCTCGGCTGCAAGAGAGACCAGATCCTCTGCCGTAAGAGAGACTAGATCCTCAGCTGCAAGAGCAGCTTCAGCCAAAAAACCCGCCCACTCAACCCCCAAGCCAAAACCTACCCCAAAAGTTCAACTCCAAGCCCCTACATCTGCAAGCCGATTACCTAGACCACCCCACATACCACCTCAACAAAGTCCTCTCACTATGGCTAGCATAGCCGCCAAACTGGCCGCTTCGGAACGAGAAGCAGATGCTGCAAGAGTAAAGGCCAAATTGAGGGCTGCAAAGTTGGGACGCAATGCTACTTCTACTACGAGCACGATTCCCCCACGATCTAAAAGTCCAAGTAAGAAAAGAGAGCCGGAAGCTACAAAGTTAATGCCTCCGCCTTCTTCGCCTGTTAAAGAGGAACCGGTGAAAAGTAGCAGTACTAGTGTTACCACAATTCAAAGTCCGGAAAAAGACTTGAGCGCTGTATCGAGTAGGAAGAGAAAAGTGAGAGCAAGTCGGGATAGGGAGCATGGAAGAGCGGCCAGGAGAAGAAGCACTTTGAGTCCGTGGGAATTGGAAAGTTTAATTTCAGGAGGGGTGGGATCGCCGAGAAAGGAAGAATAATGTGCATAATAGGCATAATGGGGCGTCACGGATCGGAGTTTTTGTTATTCTTGGTCATGAAGTTATGAATGTGGATTGAGTATGGATTGAGTTTACAGAGAAAGCTGTGTTTTTTTGTTTCCTAATACTAATTGTTTGGGGTTGTGTGTATGTCTGCCTGCCAGCATGGGAGGCACTTTTTTTTTGAGGGGGTTGAATACCTAGTTCACGTTCATTCTCTCATTCATCACTTCATAGTATGACATTGCATATATACATCTATCTCTAAATCTACAACCTCTTCCCAAACACGCCCTCTTCCTGTTCCATCTGTCTATAACTTAACATCCCTCCCCCTCCCCTTAACTCCCAACGCGATCGGTACTTTCGGATGATTCCCACTCAACTTTAACCCAGTAATCTCCTCTAATTTGTCGACGGCCTCGTACGCGCGTCCTAATTCTACCTTTAAAGTGCGGAACCCGCTTGCTTTGGCGGCTTTAAGATTTTCGCCTATGTCGTCTAGGAAGAGGATGTCTGAGGGCTGGAGGGGAGGGGCTGAGGGGAATCTTTCTTGGAGGGTGGAGAGGGTTAGGGCGTAGATTTCTGGAGAGGGTTTGCGCATGTGCACGTGGGCTGAGGATATAAATACATCGAAGATTTCGGTGATGAAGGAATGCGATTGGGTGTATGGGTGGTCTGGGGGGTAGATCACGGTGTTGGATAGACCGGCTAGGATGTACTTTTTAGATGCTTTGAGCTTTTGGAGGCAGGGGTACATCCTGATGTTGGGTTAGTTTTGTAGAACTAGGAGGATAATGAGGTTGAAGCAGGGGCTAAAATCAGGGATTGGTACAGAGGGGAGGGTGATGTACCAAGGATCAAGCTCTCGAGAGTTATCCATCATAGACCAAAAAAGTGCTTCGCCGTCAATTTGAGGTACGGGTGGGACATCGGATGGGAGAGAATATTTTTCTCGCACGGAATTGTAGAAGTCAGTCCAGAATGAGGGATTGTGGAGGTCGGAGGTGAAACCGGAGAACCAGGAGGAATTCATTTCTAGCTCCCCACGTTCGAGGCGGTGCCTGGATGGGAAGTTAGAAGTTGGGGTTATGAATTGGGTATGAAGGAAGGGAATTATCAGATTGGGGATCTGAAATGCATGAACAAACTAAAGAGTTTACCTACCAAAATCCATTTGGTTTGTTTCGAGAAATCGAGTAATTGACCCAACCGGGAGGTATGTTATTTGATATCTCGAAGTCGAGAATAGCTTGCATGGGAGAGAGAACCTGAGAGGAATTAGATATTGTATAAAGAGGTCATGCGAATGAATTTTTGGAGGGAAAATGCTACGGGAAGGGGGAAGAGCTCACTCGAGGCTTTACATTCTCCCGCTCAATATATCTATAGCTTCAGATGAATATGAGCCTGCAAATTATGCTGCATTTTCAGAAGAAATACATCAACGAAACTTTTCGTCCAACTGCTCCTATATCAATACCGGAATATCACCATAAATAGAAGCTGCTTCCAAGATAATTAATCTCTGAGCTGAAGACTTCTCGTGAGTCTGACCTGTGTCCCTCATATATATCACCATCATGAAACATAAAGAAGGTATCTACTAACGCAAACGCCCCCAATATCAAACAATATCACTTTCGGTTGTTTTTCTGAAGCCATGATAGTCTCAATGCTCTCTAAAACAAAATCTATAGGATAATCTTCTTGTGACATTTGGGAAGAAAGATGTTCTGGTAATATTGATCAATCGAACTCTGAGTCTTAGATAGACCTCGGCATCCGGTGTGTTTATCTAATCGCCCATGCCGAAGAATACCCGTAGCTTTGTCCAATCATCGTACCGGTATCTTTAGAAATCAAAGCGCGCGTTCATCAAAGCGCGACTTTCAAGAACATTGAACACTTCCAGGTTTCCATCCACAACTACATTATTTACATTCATAATTTGAATAAAGTCGACAACATGCCTCCTGCTTATGATGAAGAGGAAGGGATGGGTCCTTTAGAAAAAGGACGACATCGCTACCAGAAGAAGAACTATAAAGGCGCCTTAGTGGCATTCACAGAGGTATGCCTCGTTAGCACGTGCCAGCCAGTGATGCTCTTCTTCAAACGATATCAATGTTGCAAACAACGGATCGCTGACCTCACATACAGGCTGTGAAAATCAGTACCGACTATCTATTACTCACTGCTTTGGATCATCGCGCCGCTACGTTTGAGAAGTTGGATCAACTACAATCAGCTCTTAAAGATGCGAAGGACATGCTCGAACTGAAGCCAGAACTTTCCAAAGTGAGTTATCGTTGCTTCGAACATGATTCCTCGACACTGATTGAATCTCTAGGGTTATCTTCGATGTGGGAAAGTTCTGCAGCTCAAAGGAGAGCACAAACTGGCTTTGAAAATCTATGAGCGTGGCCTCAACAAGGTCAAAGTTGGTACAGACAAAGACCGGGTGGTAAGCTTTGCTGTCTTTGGATGCAGGTCCTCTATTGACATATTAAGTGAAGACTCTCCAATCCATGTTCAATAAATTGCAAAAGTCACAAGCACCTGCGAAAACACTAGATCCACTCTCGTACCTACCCTTCGAACTGGCAGAAATGATAGCCGAACAACTTAGCATACGAGAACGAATGTATGTCAAGCATGACTCCTTTATCGATTTTGACTGACCATGAGAAGGATTTGTTTAAGTGTCAGCAAGTCGTGGAAGCAATTATTGGAATCCTCCCATAAACTTTGGACCACACTAGACACAAGTATTGGTAGGAAGCCCTCTCAAAAAGCTTTGAGGGCATACCTAAGGAGATCCAACTACACTGTTGATGAAGCTAACATCAGATATACTACGCTTGATGCCGCCCAAATGAAGTATCTCACAAGAACCTGTACGAAATTGCGGCGCCTTAGAATATGTGACGGCGGCACTATAGGAGAAAGTTTAACCTCGGCCCTTGCTCAGGCACAGTCACTGCAATGTCTTGACATATCGTGGACTTGCCAAATCTCCTTTCGTTCTGCACTCGAATCATTACGACATGTGCAATCCACTATTGTGGAGGCAAAATTCTTGAACGTCCGTTTTTCACATGCAGATTCCCTATGCATGTGGCCAAAAGTAGAAAACCTGCGGGTTCTGCGTATGTCAAAGGAGTTTGGTAGCGCTATACCATTGGTAAGAGTTTTAACCTTGTATTCCTTATCCACTGCTACATGCAAAGGTTCTGATCTGTTCTATAGAACAACTTGATTGAATCAATTCCCAGTATCCAAACCTTAGCGTTAAATGGATTTGACTTGCAGGGTGACGTACCACTGGATTTGAGCGAGTTGCAAAGTTTGGAAGATATTGAACTCAGAGATTGCAGTTTGAGAAGACTCCCATTACTTCCCTCAACGCTCAAACGCCTTTGTCTGAATGAAAATATTCGATTGATCAATCAGGAAGGCGACACCATTCTTTTTCCATTTCTGGAAACCTTCAACTGCGAGGATACCGGACTCTCTGATGAAACCGTTTTTTCCATTGTCAAAAGTGCCCGCCATCTCAAGCATTTGCACATGGGAAGTCGACTTCTCGGAGATTACGCCGCCGCTCACAATGATTTTCCTATACGTGAAAATATTGAAGAATTATGTGTAAGCTATTTACAGTACGATGAAAAGGAATTTATAAGTTTGGTAGGCAAATGTCCAAATCTCAAAAGGCTTGATGTCGGCGGCACAAAGATTACGGGTGTTGCTGTAAAACATTTTGTTGGCCAAGGCGTTACCTTTCTTAACTTACAAGAATGCGACAAGGTCAGTCCCGACGCTGTTGAATATGCTCGTGGGAAGGGCGTGCATGCCCTTTTTCACTTTGCCGATACCGTATCTAGATCGAGTTTCAGAGATCGAATGAACGGATTATGAAGGGGGGTTTGGTTGTATGGACTTGCAACGGGCGATATTACGCACTTCTTTCCGTGTTTACCAGCGGAGCATTATGTAACACGGTCTATAATTTAATCACGGCTTGAACATCTCAGTCACCATATGTTTCAAGCTGCCCTTCGCATTTGGATTGAATCACAATAGCTCAAAATCCGCATACCTTATTTGTTCATTGAAGCAGGATGTTCAAGAAGAATACTCCAGGACCTCCTTCTCACTCTAGTATTATCTCCGCCCTAAAGAATATACCTTTCCCTCCCAGTCCATCGCCTTCATTCTCCATCATTTCACAAGCTTGTTATTCACGAATTACCACCCCACTCCTTCTATAATACATCAACAATAGACGCCATTCCATCTCATATCTTTCCATTATACATCACTAGAATCCCACCTAAACATCGCGAATATCTTCCCCAGGGCCAAGCAAATGCTTACTAGCATGAGCATGATCGATCTGATCCGATCGCAATATTACATACATAAACTCGGTACATAGACGGATAGTGTGATCATTTTCTGCACCTCTAAGCTGAGATCTCCCCCTTTTCATTTTACCCAAAGAACTTGCAAGTATTCCTGCGATTCCTAAATCCTGCCTCTTCTTCTTCTTCTTCTTCTTTTCATGTTGGATTTCTAGCTCGGGTTACAGCGTCGAGGGCTTTCTGTTCTTATCAAGTGGATGGTTAAGGGTAGTGAGTGGGTTCTCCCGCTGAGTTTTAATCTTACATTTCCACTCTTCCCGGTGAGCTTCCTCCCGGTGAGCTTCCTCCCGGTGAGCTTCCTCCCGGTGAGCTCCCTCCCGGTGAACCCCTCCATAATCCATTTTCCCTCGCGGGATTACCTACCTAGTGAGTTCCGGGTAGGCTAATTCGGATTTGGTGGGTGCGGGTATGGGTTTTTGTTCTGTCGTTATAAATTATAGATAGGTACCGGTAATATGGTTTAGTGCGAGATGTTATTTATGATTTATATGGGGGATTGGAATGATGAAATGATGTTGGTCGCGATGTGAAGGCAAGAGTCGTTTTTTTTTTACAATTGTCGAGTAGAGAAATGCACCTAGGTATAATTTCTTATATTGTGGAAATCCCTTAATTGAGAGTGGGCTAATCAGAAATTCGAATTCGTTAGCTATTTATGCAAGCCCTTTCCTTTCCTTTTTATTCTTTTATTTACTCCTCCCCCCTCTCCCCCTCACTGCAAATTAACAAACAACCCCCCATCCACCAACAACCCACTCCCATTAACATACCCACTCAACTCCTCACACGCCAAAAACACCGCCGGCCCCGCCAAATCCGCCGGCTCGCCCGTCCTCCCCAACGGAATCCTGCCTTCCATATACCTCCTCTTCTCCTCATCCTTCAAATCCTCCTCATTCAATTGCGTGCGGATCGTACCCGGCAGTAGGGCATTGCATCTGATTCCATATTTGCCAAGCGCACACGCCATACTTTGCATGAGGGAAAGAACGCCGGCTTTGGTCGGCGTGTAGTGGGTTTGTTGCGCGCCGCCGACTAGGGCGGAGATGGAGGAGATGGCGATGATGGAGCCGCCCGGGGGTGTTTGGCTGGACATTTGGCGGGCCGCGGATTGGCTGGTGTAGAAGGCGCCGTCGAGGTTGGTGCGCACGGTGTGGGAGAAGAGGTCGGGTTCGAGTCTTTGGGGGGAGAGGGGGTGTTAGCTTTTTTCCTTCTTTATACTTTTCCATAAGCATCATCCTCTTCTCCTTTAGCTTTTATGAAACCCAAAACCAATCATCCAATTCTAATTCCAATCCCCCAAAAAAGAAAACCACACTCACTCCAAAAACTCCGCAAACCGACAAACCCCCGCATTACTAACAAAAATATCCAACCTCCCCCATTTCCCCACCGCTCGTTCCACCAATTCCTTTCCCGTCTCAGGTTTACTTACATCACCCGGTACATCTATTAACGAACCCGCATCTGGATCTTCTTGCAAGAGGGTTTTGGCTTCGGAATGGAGGGATTCTAGATGTGGGATATCGGATGGGAGGTCGAGATGGTTGACTGCTACGTTGCAACCTTGACGGAGGTAGAGGAGGGCGATTGCGCGGCCGACTGGGAGGGGAGATGGAAGGTTAGTTGGGGGAGTGTGGGTTGGGGAGGGAAGAGGGGGGAAAAGGACGGGATGGAGCACGAACTTCCAGTAGTACCACCAGTTATCGCGGCCGTCTTGCCAGCAAGAAGATGTACACCTTTAAGACTCATTGTGTATGTATACTAGGTACGCAATATTTGAGAAATAGACGTATATTCAGAGTTTGGATGCGATGTAAAGTTTCAAAGTGTCAAATTTTATGTACCTAGGTATTGTAATGGCGGGGGTATCTTAAAGTAGAAGCTTGTGACAAGTATGGTCGTAAAGGTTACAGACCGCACGGTATAGGATCAAAGTATAAGTAAAAAGTAGTATAATAAATGAAAAAGTAGCTGGCTGAGTATCTTCAAATATTTTTAGACTCGCGTCGTGTTCATCACGTTTGAAAGTAAATCGATAGCTCCTAGCTTCTAGCTTCTAGCTCCAAAAACTATAACTAGGTAGACCCTTGTCAATAATTGAAGGACCCCGCGATTCGGTTTCTCGTGATAATGACCACCGAAGCCAAAATAGTGTTTCAAAAACGCGGGGTAAATCGTTCACATGTTTATGCACTCATCTGAAAATAATTGAAATAGTATCTAGGATATTTTTTAGATCTTGCTGGAATAGATGGCATTGAATGACAAAAAAATCCTAAGCACTAATAAAACAATTTGGCTATGATCCACGCTATGAAGATGACTGACAAATTCTTGATTCTTCCACCACTCCATTCAAAATACCCTAATCTTCAGACTTCTTTTGCTCCACTGCTGGCTGACCAAGAGGCCTCTCTGGATTTGGTGTTAAGAGATATTGAGCAGGAATCAGTCGTGCGGCCGGGTTAAGTGTTAAACCAAAACCTGGCTTGTCGAGTTGTGAAACGTCAAGGTATCCCTTTACGGGGATTGGTTCATCCAAGAATAAATCTCCAAAGACTGGTAGGACACTCTTCCCATCAGGTGAATTGGCAAGGTATTCCTGGAATGGGCAATTTGTTTGAGAGACCACAAAATGATAACTGTAAGGTCCACTTGCGTGTGGTACCACTGGAATATCATAAGCCGCTGCCATTGCTGCAACTTTGAGCAATTCCGTCATTCCTCCAAGCCACATAACATCTGGTTGAATGATATCGAGATTTCGACCTTCGATAAGCTTTCTGAAACCATACCTCGAGTATTCATGCTCGCCTGTAGTGAATTTGAGTTGGGGATGAGCTTGTTTGATTTGTGCAAAGCCATCAGTGTCATCTGGAGATAGACACTCTTCCCACCAATTGATATTCAAATCTTTGCAAGCTGCGGCAATCTGAATCGTGTATGGGACGTTAAGACTCATATAACAATCCACCATGAGTGGAAAATCAGGGCCCACGCTATCTCTGTGCTTTTTGAGAAATTCAACATTCTTTTGGAGTCCCTTGTGGCCCTCCTCCGGGCAGTATGGCAGCGGAACTTTGGCACCCCAGAATCCCATGGCCTTGGCGGCAGTAGGTTCTGGTCCTGTGCAATAAAAGTCTAGCCTCTCCCTTGTAGCCCCTCCAATCAACTTGTATACTGGTTCTCCCCTGATCTTGCCGAGAAGATCCCAAATTGCTAAATCTATGACTGAGATGACGGCAACTGGAAGTCCCTTTCGACCATAAAACATGGAGCTTCTATACATCTGTTCGAATAGATGATTGGTATCTCTTGGATCGGCACCGATGAGGAATCTTTCAAAATGTTGATGAACTAGCCAGCACGCTGGTGGACCTGCGAACATGTGGTGAGCTTCGGCCGGAGAGCTGGAAAAGTTTGAAAATTACCTCCAAATCCTGTAGCAAATCCAACTGTGCCATCTGAACCTTCTATTTCAACGCAGAAGGAACCCAACACATTGATACCCCAACTTGTTCTTGATGCTCGATAATTTTCCCATCTTGACATAGGTGTGGAAATGGGTGTATCAATCAGCCTGGTATGAATTAGAACGAATTATTAGATGATTCTTGGTCGAATTTACCAATGACCACCTTTAACATTGTGATAATCTCCTCCAGATCCAACACCATCCACAACAAAGGTTCGGATGGCTTTGATAGAGGGGAAACTGCGAGCTGATGAGGATGTCATGATGATATGGACGAAGGATGAAAGATATTGACTGTAGCAGAATAGCGAACAAATGAAAGTCAATAGTCAAATGAAATGCCAGGATTTTATTACCGTTCACTTACTCAAATATTGTTGATGAATAGGCACCTTGGCGGGGTGATTATTGTTTCCCAAATGAGCCGGGAGAATATCGACCGAGCTATTGTTGATGACTTTGAGCTTTATAGGTCTGGCCATAGGAAAATATGTATTGATTGTCTCTTGGCGTTCGAGACATTGTTGTGGTGATGATTGTTGAAGAAGTGGAGAATGTGTGAAGTTGTTGAGGTTTGAAGAGTTTGAAAGTTTTTCTCGTATAGGTTCCTCGAGTAGGTAGTGAGTGATTGCCAGTATATACTTTGTATCTCCACAGAAACAATCTTTCCTATGACTTCTATGTAACTATATACAGTATATAGGTACCTACTTCAATACTCACCTCAATCTATACATTGCAGCAAAGATGCTCTTCCTAGGTACCAATGCTACTTTTGGATACATCGGTACGTTCTCTGACATGCTGTCACATGCTCTCACATGTAAAATGTTTGTATCTCATTCTCACTCTTCATACATCTCTCACCGTTGCATTTGCATACCTACGTGCCCACAAACGCTCAAACGCAATCGAGGCAATCAAAACCCTGTTGCTATGTTGGCATTATTGGAAGATTTATACGATGAAGTTTGCAACTTGTAAGATCTTACCTTGTTTGAATGCCAGCAAAAACCAGCCAGCATTGGGTATATGCTGGAGTTGAATTGATCAATCAGAGGTTGACGTTACTATTGACCGAGGGTTCTCCATGGAGAGAGAAAGGAGAAAAAACATAATATCTTCAATTCATCAAATGCTTCAAGGATTCACGGATAAGCATGTACACGTGCCCCTTCTCCTCCCCCCCACATCAGAGAGAAAACCAAACCAGCTTTTTTTATTCACTTGGCAGTGCTTGGTAAGATTGATCTACCTCCTCGCTCTTTTAACCCCGAGCTTTTCCTTTACTTTCGTTCCCATCTTCACCGAGACTCTCAAGACAAGGTGGGCTATCAACAATATCATACTGTTATCGGGTTTTTGTTTCAGCGTATATGGATATCCAACAATCACCTAGAACGTCCCTACGTTCAGGTGCAACTCAACCCGAGAGTGATGGAGACAATGACCAATTTTATAGCGGGGAGGAGGATGGCATTGATGCGAATGGAGACGGTCCTCGCAAGAGGCAGCGTCGCCCAATGTCGGTTTCGTAAGGAATTATGTCTCATTCTTTCACAAATGTTCCTGATATCAATATTGATAAGGACTTGTCAAATACTCTTCCGGTCAATAGATCGGAAGATGATCCCCCAACCAATGATGCGGAAACTCTTGGAAATTATTGGCTGACATTTCGTCCAAGGTGCGAGCTATGTAAGCAAAGAAAGGTATGATATATCAGGTCATTATTTTATTGAACCTTTTTGCCGAAAGATCGTCAAGTACATCTCTACACTCGGATGAGGGTTTGTCAAACGCACATATGAGGATTGCCAGAAACATATGTGTGTTACGCAGAAGAAGTATCTTCTATGTGTCTCAGAATGGGTTTGGTCATTCACTCCTGAAGTCTACATAATGCTCTCTTGATGTTTTCATAACTTTAATTCTGATACGAATAGGTCAAATGTGATCGTGGTCAACCATCATGCGGATGGTGTAGTCGCAATGGCGCTGTGTGTGAATACAAGGAGCGCAAGAAACCTGGACTGAGAGCTGGCTATGGTCGAGAACTAGAACAGAGATTGGATCGGCTGGAGGAAATTTTACGCTCTCATGCTCAGATCTTAGAATCATCCTTTGGACATAACAGCAACAGTGTACCGAACAGTGTTCCGAGCGATCACGGCACACCACGAAGCATTCATAGCTTTCGACAAAATGAAGGTCTCTCTTCTCATCGTGGAGGACATGTTGCTAGAGCTGAGACAGCCTTATTTCTCCAAAAGCCTTCCACTTTTGGACAACAAAATTCATCCATGGATTTCGGTAATCCAATGCCTTCAACTCCTTCGATGCCATCTATCCACGGTGATATTTTCCACCAGCAACACCACACCCCAGGATCACAGGGATCCCATCTATCTATGGATATGCAACAACAAAATCACTCAATACCAACCAGCCAGGCGGAATTTTATAATACAAACCATCCACCCTTGCAATCACCAAGTTTGAACATAACCCAGAACTCAAACGAAGTATCATCCGACTACGCACTACCACCATATGATCTCCTATATGCTCTAGTTGATCTCTACTTTAAGTATGTCAATACTTGGTGTCCAATATTACATCGAAAATCCACACTGGACTCTCTATTCGGCCCATCTGCTTTGGACGAAGCAGATAAAATACTTTTGCATGCTATTGTAGCCACTACACTAAGATTTTCTACAGATCAACGACTCACTGAAGAGAGAAGACGACACTACCATGATATATCTAAGCAGAAAGTATTATTGTATGGTTTAGAAAACTCGTCGGTAAAAGCCCTGCAGGCTTTGGTAATTTTGGCCTTGGATCTAGTGGGTAGTAGTAATGGCCCACCAGGATGGAATCTATTAGCTTTGATCACCCGCTCAGTAGTTCAGTTAGGACTTGCTGTAGAGACTACTTCTTTCTCTGTCTCGCCAAACTATCCTTCAATCTATACACTTCGGACGATGGTCTTGCCAGAGCCCGAGGATTGGATAGAAGAGGAATCTCGGAGGCGTCTTTTTTGGATGGTATATCTCTTGGATCGATATGCAACAATTGCGACAGCATTTGAATTTGCTTTGGATGAAAAAGAGATTGATAGGACGCTGCCTTGTCGAGATGATCTCTGGAACAAGAACCAGACTGTGGAGACTAGATGGTTTCGCACGAGCGAACGAACAGAGTATGACATTGAAAAACCAGAAAATCTTGGCGCATTCTCATATTACATTGAGATTCTTGGAATTCTGTCAAGAATTCACAAGTTTTTAAAAAAGCCAGTCGATATAAGTGCCTTGTCCGATGTTGAACAATGGCAGGGCGAATATCGTGAACTTGACAATATGCTCACTTCATGGAAGTTCAATCTGCCTGGCGATTATGGAAACATGGCGAAGCTTTTTCAACCAGGAAGCAATAAATCCATCAATTGTGGCTGGGTCATGCTACACGCGACATATCACACAGCAGTAATACGACTTCATTCATCGGCTGCCTATCCAACGACCAGATCGCCTATTTTTACTCCTTCGTACAGTGCGAGTCAACGTTGCCATGGTGCTGTGGAAAATATTGCAGCTTTAGGAGAGTACGTAGCGTCTATTGAGCCCCGCCCCCAAAATCCCAATAAAAATGACTCAATTGTCTGATATAATCTGGGTTTTACATGTTAACACGTTTCTTGAATGATATCTACTTACACGAACAATAGATACGTAGTCCAAAACGGCATGCTCCCCAAATTAGGCCCACCATTTGCATTTACGCTTTGGGTAGCTGCCAGATTACTTCTCGTACACGGTTCAACCATTGAACATAAGCTCAGCCCCCAAATTCAATTCTTCGTCGACACCCTCCGAGAAATGGGCAGCTACTGGCTCGTAGCAGAACGCTACACAACCATTCTCCAACGCGTGCTCGACGAACATCGCGACAGCGAACGAGCCGCCGGTACCAATGGCGAACGAGTGACTCCATCTTCTGTCAGAATCCTAGCAGATATGAGACGATGCGCTTATGATTTGGATTTTCTGATATCGAGACAACCTAAATATGTAGGGCTTTCCCGAATGCCGAGTATTACACCTGCGCGAACACCGGCTCCTAATGAGTTGGAGTATTTAGATGTTTTCGATTTCTTTAATGTGCCGAGATTGCCAGTTGTTCCGGGTGATACTTCTGGTAGTTCGAATCAGGGGAATGGGAATGGAAATGGAAATGGAAATGCTAGTGGGGGGAGTGGGGTGGTCGATTTGCAAATGACGGAGATGGGGAATGGGGCCAATGAGTTTAATATTACGAATTTTATGGTGGATGCTAATTCGGATTGGTTCATCAAGAATTTGAAGCATAAGATTGATGGGGGTCAGAAGAATAGTTGAGGGGGTGTGGGATTTGGATGTGGGATTGAGGGACTTGAAGGTTCATGGATTCTGAAGAAGAGAGGAGGGGAGGAGAAGATTTTGGTTGTTCGTGGCTTGAGCTTGAAGCCTTGCTATTGTACATAGGTATGCAAGATATTCCTTTGGATACCGGCGGATATGATTGGATTTGGATGGGTGGATGGATTGATGGATTGATGGGGTGGAGTAGGTAGGTAGGATCATTAGGGAATCGGTAAGGCAAGGAAAGGCAAGGCAAGGCAAGGCAAGGCAAGGCAAGGAAAGGAAAGGAAAGGAAAGGAATCAAAAAGTCAAAGGACAAAATAGATGATCTTGGCAATTTAATATACCCATTATATCCACCCAACCAAGGGTACAAATATCGCATTTGATAAATCGATAAAGTTGATGGCGCAAATGTGAGATTGCTATTAATAAATGGGAAGTACCTAGGTACCTTGCTGGTAACCTAAGTTAGGTATGTAATGCAGTAGGATTAACGCACTACAAACTATCTTGAACGGGTGACGTGAAGTCTAAGTACCTCGGCTTGTGTTTTGGTACTTGATGTTTGGTGTTTGGTGTTTGGTGTTTGATGGTTGGTGTTTGATGTTTGATAGCTCAATCACTGTGTTCGAGTTTGTTCTCCTACTTGGAAATTTAATACCGGTAATGTATTAATAAAAGAATACCATTTGATCGTACAGTATGTGAGAGAGAGAAAGAAAGAAAGGAAGGAAGGAAGGAAGGAAGAATAGTAGGTGCTTGTACTCGTACTCATACTCATACTCTATAAAAACAATGTGGTCAGGTTACCGGCCTAGTGCCTAGTGCCTAGTGTCTATTTGCTGTATCTGTATCTGTATATAGATTCCGTAGGTACTAGGTAGGTACGCAGAGTCCGTGTTAAGGGATACGAAGGATCGTGATTGGAAATCTGGATTGGGGATTTGAGGGCTGTATTTCGTAGGATGGTTTTATGCTTGCTTGTCCGCGGGTATGCATGTTTGATTGATGGATGATGGGGTTGGTTTCTTATCTTTGGTTTTGCTGAGCGAGCTCAAGTTCCTGGATCTTGGCTAGGTAGGTACTGATTGGTACTGACTGGTACTCGTACTGGTACCGGTATGGTATACAACGCTCTTCGTGGGTTTTGGGAAACTTCGGCGTCTCCGTGATACATACATGGTGCTAGTTGTTAGCTGGTTGCTGGGAAGATGGGAGTTGAGTAGGTAGGTAGGTAGCTAGTGTGGGTGAGGTGAGCAGTGGTGAGGAAGCTTGCGGACGGGGGTGGAGAGAAAGAGAGAATGAACGAATGACGGAATGACGGAATGACATAATGTGTTTGTGATGATGTTTTTGGGTCTTGGTCTTACTGGATGGAGATGTGGTGACGATGTTTTATTGGAAGCGGTGCTGTGTGTGTGCAGTGGAATTGTAGGGAGGGAGGAGAGGAGAGGATGCGGGTGAGCAAAAGAGAGGTGAGCGATGGATGGATGAGTTACACGCAGCTGGGTGAGCCACATTGAGGCAGTGCAGGATTCGTTTTGCGGTGGGGATGGCTGCTGGAAGGGCGGTGGTGCTATAGGTCGCCTTACGAGATGGGGGGAGTTTAGTGCGAGGCTGAATGATGGGTGGAGAGGGGAGGGGGGGTTTTTAACTTTTGGCGTAAGGCAGATTTCGGACTTTAGGGAGCTAGCTGGAGGTTGTTGATGTTTGATCTAATAAAAACGTTTTTTATAGTAGTGATAAGTTTCAGAAAAGCTTTGTGTTTCATCTCGTACCTACCCCATAATAACCTGAGCTACCTCTTGATTCTGAAATAACTCTTCCCCGAGAATCATCATGGCTGCAGGTGAAGGTAGCTAATATCTAATATCACAATTACAAGATGAGTGAGGGCTTGAGGGCTTGAGGGCTCGAGATGTGGTCAGTGAGTTTTAGTCCCACTTCAGCTGAGTACAATTCAATTGCATTATTGTCTGGCCATATTTTTATAGCAGAAGTAAAGGATTGATAGAATAAGTAAGGATTGTTATTAGTCTAATCTTCTTAGATGGTTAAATTTACCTAAATAGCCTCTATAGTATAGTATATATTTATGGTATTGATAAAACAAACTTTCTATGTAAATATTTATGTTTGAGGTTAAAGGGTTACGTTACAATTAAACTCGCGGCAATTTGTTGGCTGTACGGAGTACTGGTACGCGCAATCACCAATTAATCTCTCATATTCACATTCTTCCTACTGCTGCACTGCACTGCACTGCACTTCTCTCTACCAGGTGAGTACTTTTTATTTACTACCTACTACTTATGAATCTAGCTAGTAATATTTTCAAACTTGTCTACTTGTCTACGAAGTACCTACTTCCAAGGTTGTCTACTAATCCATCTCCACCGCTAACTGCACGGTACCTGCTTTTGCATACATCACATCACATCACTTATTAATCCTAGCAATGCTTACCGACTATTCAATCCATCCATCTTGCTACATCTCTTCTTGATTTGCTCCATCTCCATCTCCGACTGCTTCCCCTTCTCCATTACCTTTCCCGATTTTAACTACTTCACCTCCCCGGCCGTCACTAACTACTAGGTTACCCGGCTAACTAGGTACTATGCTTTCATCCACCTTCATCCACCTTCATCCACCTTGCCCGTGCCGTTACTTGTCCTTTGAACTATCTTGAGTCTTGACCGCGAAATATCCAGAAAGCCTAGGTACCATGGATGACGAATGATACGGGATAGGACTTTCGACCAAGCCATCCATACCTGTAGTGGAGTGTGTCAATTTTGATCTTTTCCTGCGCCGCCAAGGCTTGAATACACGTCCCACCGTCTTATTCCTTCTTTAGCAACTTGCTGCTGCTGCCACATCCCGGTTTACCCGTCTTGACCTAAATCAATCTTCCGTCGATCAACAATCCCGACTTTTCGGAACTATCTTGAAAACAGATACTTATTACTTACTCGAGGCTGAGGCTTTACTCAGCGCTTTCAAGGTTTCTATTTCAGCCCATTCGTGAGAGACTCGGTCCCCTTCCATATACCTTGTCGATATTGATGTGATGGTAAGCCACCTCGTGGTGAAAACCATCTATTTGGGACTTGGTTCGGGATATGACCAGGCATGGCTTTCTTTCGCTGCAAGAATGGCCGTACTGAGGCACATATACTTCCAACTCTTCACTGCGCCTACGACTCATCTCATCATCCCATGTAGATGTTTCCTGCATGTTTGTTGACCTGCATATCCTACATGCAGGTTCATTGACCAACCCATACCCACTGTTGCCTTGGTTTTTTTCCCACGGAAAGACTCACTCATTCAAGTGGCAGAGACTATAAGGCAGTCATATTCCTCCGATCAATGACTCCTACTTTCTTCATCACAAGCTCCATCATCTGTCAACTATAGACTTCCTTTGTCCAGGCATCATCTCTTTTCAGTCTGCTCATTAATATATTTCATTGCCTCATTTCTTGTTCATCTCATACTTTTCATTCTCTCTTTACTCATCTTAGGCACTCTTCTATCACTGCAACAAAGATCTCACGACGTTATATACAACATACGAATCCGGAAAATACTTGCGCTATATCCAGACTACTACCCAACATGTGTTATCTCGTGGTCGAAAGATACTCAGTCTGCCGCTGTCTATACTATCAGCACAGCGTTGACATGTGCGCGGCATATGGTACACAAGGTCATGGAGTTCAAGAAAAAACGGTACTGGTCGGATATGCTTGCGACAAGCATTCAACACACCAACTTTACCAAGATTCGGCAGCGCAGGAAGACTACTCGGACTCTGGCTATCACACAGCCAGTCATAGCTCGCATACCCACTCATCTAGACACTACCGCAGATGAAATATATTGTCTTCGATAACTGGCTGTTCATGGCAATCGCGACCTCTTGTGCGCTTCGAATTCGATCATTGGGTCAGATATCTCTTCTCATTCCGCCGCAGAACTTCTTCCACTCAGCCATCCGAACTTACAATCCTTTTCATCGGCCATAATCGAATCACCTCCGCCTCTGCACCTTGACCCAGACCACATGCGACAATTTCCTCTTCTAATCCCGACCACCCCTCTCAATTACGACCGAAGAACGAAACGAACCGATGTTATGATCTCGATGAAGTTATCGAAGGCGCGAAACAAATATATATATACAGAGGTCAAGCCTTTATTATCCACACTCGGAGGACCTTCACAGTACACAATCATTGAAGTTATTGGCATTGCATAGCGGCATTAATACGACATAGCGTTTAATATTTGATAGATTGGGCATGGCAGTTTTGTTTGGACGGTTTTCTTGTCTGCGATCTTTTATTTCATTTTTTATACTGTTTTTTTTTAAATTGGGAAAAAGGAAATATACCTGGTGTTTGGGAAGAATTATTATATTGGGATTTTTTTGGGATAAAGTTTCTTGAGTCATCACCAAGTATTTGGATCTGTGATCCGTACATTGGTTGATTTGTCAAACAGTTTTTCTGTGTTTTATATAACAGGGGCTAGACTCCAAGCTCAGGCAGCAATGTTGTGCTAATAGGTCGGAGGAGGAAGATTTGGTCTCAGAGGCTGCGCCTACTCACCTCATCTATTTACCATCGGTTTTGGTTTTCCTTGGACCATGGATTCTCTGGTTTCTGCCTTTTGGGGGCGGGGGTTTACTTTAGATGGCACATGCTGAGCATGTGTTAGAATCATGTATTCTAGTAATCACAACTCAGCCCCTGGATGGATTACTCAATACTGGATATTGGAGAATGGATTTGAAGAGTCAATAAATGGAAACATTCTATTGTACTGTAGGAGAGCCGTAAACGGGTTTTACGAGTTCCTAGATATTACGGGTTTATGGATTATAATTAATGCGGATTAAAATATATCAAATCAAACGGGAAGGTCGGAAGAGGGGAAATGATTTTTTTTTTGGTTGGTAGAGAGGAATTTGAATTTCAATCATCATCTATTCGTCATAGCCTTTATTTTATATGCAAGGTTTGAGGCTCATGTGATTTATTTTGTATGCACGGGTATATGCAAGTGAGATGGCTGGTGGGGGATTGGAGGCTGGATGGCAGGGGG
>NGKG01000004.1:557152-590113 GCA_002162505.1 Myriosclerotinia scirpicola
GGCAGGTTAGAGGATAGGATTATTGTTTTTGCGGATGATGGATGATGGATGATGGATGATGGATGGATGGGTTTCTGGATTCTGATGGGTAGGTTGTGTTTGCGTTTGCGTTTGTGTTTGTGTTTAACCTATATTCATATTCGGTTGGGTGTTTGTTTGTTGACGGCTCTTTTTTTCTTCTTCTTTTCTTTTTCTAGATTGGGAGTTGAGAGTTGGGAGTTGAGAGTTGAGAGTTGGGAGTTGGGAGTTGGGAGTTGAGAGTTGGGAGTTGAGAGTTGGGAGTTGGGATGGATGAATGGGCGTTTATTTGGTGGGTGGATGGGAGAGGGAGGATGGATGGGTTGGAGAGGGAGGATGGGTGGATGGGTGGATGGATGGGTGGAGGGGGAGGATAGGGTGGATGTATGGATGGAGGGGGAGGATGGATGGGGTGGATGGATGGGAGGGTAGGTATAGGTATAGGTGGAGGTGGGTAGGTATAGTATGGTATAGGCATAGGTATAGTATAGGTATAGGATGGTGATGGGATTTTAAGGCTAAGGTGATGGATGGGGAGGCTTTGGTTATTGGGTAGGGCTTCCCGCTTGTGGAAGCCTAGGTAGCTAGGTAGGTAGGTAGGTAGGTAGGTAGGTGAAAGAAGCTTGGGGGGGGGATGAAAATGGGGATAGGGATGGGGATTAGGGTTTGAGGGTTGAGGGTTTGAGGGTTGAGTGTTTTTATATTGTAGTTGGTGGCTTGGATGGAATGGGATTGGGATTGGGATTGGGATTGGGATTGAGATTTTTCATGTTGTAGTTGGTGGTTTGGATGGGATGGGAGGGAGTTGTGGGAATTCTGAGTGTGCAACTTCTTTTCTAGTATAACTCTTTCCGGGTGATTCAGAGGCAATCGAGACGGCTCACAAGGTCTTGGGAGATGCAGAGAAATTTGTTGGACGAGTAAGAGTGGATGAGGCAGGTGTATCATTTTTATTATATGTTTACTTGTTCTGATGTCTTCGTAAAGTTTCTTGAGGATTGGAAAATTCAACACTCGGGATGTTTGCTTGGGGAAAATATTTCTTTTTTTATTTATACGACTCTATCGCTACCAATTCGCAGCATTTGGAGAGATGAGTATGGCGTGAGCACAGCAATATAGTCAGCACTGTAAAGTTTGCATACGCTGTTGGACATGAATGCAATGGCAGAAAACGGG
Organism: Myriosclerotinia scirpicola; assembly: GCA_002162505.1. Taxonomy (NCBI): domain Eukaryota; kingdom Fungi; phylum Ascomycota; class Leotiomycetes; order Helotiales; family Sclerotiniaceae; genus Myriosclerotinia; species Myriosclerotinia scirpicola. The sequence goes on from NGKG01000004.1 coordinate 558,350, forward strand.
CTTTCCAATCTGGCAATTGAATGCGGGTATTATTTACTGTAGTGCTCAGAGGTTTAGTATCAGCAGTAATTTAAGGTGTTGTGCGAGACTTCTGTAGGTAGCTTTCATATACTCTATATCTCCTCTTGGTCGCGGTATGAATAAGGATTAAGCATTTGTTGCAGGTAGGGGGGGTGTATATGGTAAGCTCTTGTGAGAAAGCTATGCTATTGAGTTTCTTTTGCTTGATACCTTTTTAGTAGGGCTATATACTGAACACGCTATTGTCTTATTTTCAACTTAGGCTTGAGATCACAGTGGTATTTTTCTTCGCGATTAGATTGAGACAAATCGTAAGATTACCTACCTACCAGATCAGAAGCGTCCCATCGAATAATACTCTGGACAAGATTAAATTAGATTAGATTACCATATACTAGCATATAGTATAGAAGCACCGCTTCGATACAAACATGATACAACCGCTAGAGATTCCCATGGCTCTCGAGTTATCGAATGAATCTAAGGCTCGATGGAATTCTCAGCTGTGGGATATCCTCTCGGCTGCTGCGAGAGTAATCGGGGTTGTGACGTCAGGCCAGGTAGGTTAAGCCCATCATATGAGAATTTCGAGATTATGGAGTTTGTGAAATTAGGCTATGCTTTTGAACGAGGGACACGGTACTGTGGGTAACTTTGAGATATAATGTGTGCGGGGTAGTGGCGGATATAGTAATCTTACTGGTGATTTGTATACTTCGTTTAACGGTTCACATAACATACTGTACATATGAATCAGCATTCATTGACGAGGAGTCAAATCGCTTAAAGTTACTCGGAATGGCAATCAAGTAAGTCCTCTAATCCCGCTGACAAACCCGATCGTCACAACATGTGAATGAGTCACCCAATCCATTTGTTCTCATTGTGGATAGAGGAATCAATACCTAAGCGTTGATACAGCGAAAGGAGAGTCGCGCCAGGAAAGTACATACCTAGTTGATTATCCCCCTGGTACTGTACTGTTCAATCAGAACGGCGCAGTTTGCTAAATAAGAATGATCAAAATACCCATGTCCAAGCAGGACGAAATTCTTGCTAAATATTGGGACGAGATGACGATGAGATTAATTAGGTAGTGCGAGATATTGCAGAATACCATATCAAGTATCTTGGATTCGTAAGGGGTGAGAGATGATGGATGGTGCTTTAGTACATGTCCGTTTATAGAATACGTTACGTATTCATATTCAACCAGATTTTATATTAATACCTATGTACTATTGGATTCAAGAAATCCATCGATTCTCGGCCGAGGTTGGCAGAATGGATCGATGATCAGCGGTATGGATCTTCACAGCAAGGGCTTACATGGTTACATGGTAATCAGAGCTAGCTAGCTAGCTGCATGTGCTGGGATTATATGAAGGGTCTTTTCAAGCCAGGCGGAAAAGGGTTCGGAGGGGAGGGGGATTACTGTACTCATGCACGGATACTGTATCTCGAACGGGGCGTTTGGCGGGGTCAGGGGTCAGGATGGTCTTCGAGGAGGGGGACTTCATGCTGGGGTTTGAGGCGAGGGCTGGGATATGGAGGGAGGTGCGGTGGAAGGAAGGAGACTGGGAGGAGGGGAGAGAGAGAATTCGTGCTATGGATCTTGTCATCACTATATTAGTTTATACCATCCCGAGATAAAATACACCCATCATACGAAATGACGCGACCTTGGCTGAAATCTGAAGGAAGACTATTTACTATTTACTATTTTGTTGGAAATCGTCAAAGTGAGCAATGGTCTTTAGTCTTGTCTTTGGTGTTTCACCTAAAAGGTAGATGCGATACGATAAAAGGCGCAAAATGCCCATCTCCTTATCCGAAGAATGGTATGAGAAATATTTAAGAGGAATAGTTTCTAGAATATGCACTGAGAGATCTAGTCGGTCTTGTATTCATGGAGCTTATGCTTGTACTAAAAGCCCACTTGAGCAAAATCACATACCAATATCACAAGACAACTTCTTCCAGTATTGTGACCAAATAGACCAACTCACTTTTTTTTTAAATAAAAATATTGTCCATTACTGCTGCTAGAGCAATTAACTATATTGTACTATTTCATTTTCATAACCGCATAATGCATGCATCGTATCCTTCATCATTCCCTTTTTAAATGGCATTCCAACCATGAATCATGATATCAAAAAACTCAAACTCCCATGCCCATCACCAAAAATGCACATTAGCCGCCCAATGAAAACCCACTCGTTCAACCATATCAAATTTTCCGCATACCCAACCCGAACCATCCATGATTTAAGAAGTGAAATCTCCATCGACCCCCCTCCCTTTCCTCACTTTCCCAACCGCCAATCCGCGCTGTTAAAAGAAATAAAGCATCAGTTCAACCAGTCTCCGTTTCGACATCCGGTTGCCTCCCACTCAAACTCGCCTTGTTCTTCATTCTCCTCGCCGCAAACTTCATCTCATCCTTTGCAAAAGCCAAATTCCTCATGGGTTTCCACTGCATCAAGCCCCTATGTTTCCTATGCAGACCCTTTGAATTTTCCTTATAGTTTTGATATTGTTTGATCGGATTACTCGAATGACTCGATCCATTGGGTCCATCCAACTCTCGACCCTCATTAGTCAATCTCGTAGTGCCATCATTTAAACCGAGATCCGATTCTGCGTCTGAGTCTGAATCCGAGTCTGAAGATGTAGAAGTGGTATTGGTGTCCTCGCTCATATTCTCATTGAGTTTTGCTTCGACACATCCACCCTCTCCTCGTGGTTTACGCACCATGCTAGCCTCATAATCAGCATCCTGATACTTTTGTCCGTAACCACCTTTATTTACGTACTGCGCAGGATCCTGACCAAAAGCCCCACTCCAATCAGTTCCGTCTTGATCCAACCATTTACTCTTTTCATCTTCATCAGCTTGACTAAGAACATCTCTCCCTTGAGTTAGAGATTGATCGTGGAGCTGTTGGACAGCTGGTGGGATTTCCTTCGTAACAATTTTATCACGTACGCCTTCGGAATGACATGCTTCCCAAGTTTCTTGAGTTTCTCGAGAATCGTTGTCGGTGACAAACCTTTCGTGATCTTGATCCATACCAGCTTTGAATCTTCCCGAAAATGTAAGACGTCCAACTTCCTCGATATCCATATCTGGAATGTCGTGGAAATTTTCCTCGGTGATGTAGTTTTGAGTAAGTCTCATGCCTTTATCAGTTTTCCAGATGGGAATACTGATCTCTTCCTCTTTATTATCTTCCAATTTATGCAGCCAAATTACTGCATAAGCATGTGCTCCTCGTTTACCTGTGACATGAAATTCGAAAACAATCGGTGAACGGTAACGGTATTTGACAGGGAGGCGAATATTATTCTTTCCTTCCTTTTTGGCGAGATCCCAAAACACACCATTACCTCCGTCTAATTTTTGACATTGAGTACGGTTAATTTTTCCGACACTTCCTCCTGTTCGAAGCTTTAACTTTGAGTTATTGGTATAGCCGGTAGCGACAATCTTATCGGATGTAAATTCAAATGTTCCCACATCCCAACCAAGTTGTTGTGGCGGTAGTCTTGTTTCAATACTTCGGAAAAGAACAGAAATTCTAATACGGCCGAAACCAACTCCACCATCAAGGGGATACCATCTTGTAACTTGAGAACTTGTTTGTAGGAGATCCGATAACTTCAATGGAACAACTCCTAGGATTGGATCGTGTTGTCGCATACGTTGATCTCTAACTGTAACAGTGATAATTGTTGATCTCCAATCACGAATGAATCGTTCCGTACCTGCATTGAAGATAGGCTTTGAGCTGACGACCTTGGAACGTGTACGGTATACCTGAAATGGAATTAGTTATGAAGAATCAGAACATTGGAATGATACTTACAAGCTCATCGTTGTACAAGATAGTGCAATAACTGCTTGGTAATTTCTTATGTTCCTCCTCCTTGTTCTCACCAGCTTCCACTGCTGGCTCAAACTCCTTACCCTGTCGTTTACCATCACTACCTTTAACGTTTTGTAATTCGAGATTAACAATTTGATGAATGATAACACTGCAAACACCACTTGGCCATAATGGATCAGGAGGAGTATGAACTACAGCATCTTCTTCAGCATTATCAAGACTTCCTTTAGGATCCTGTAACTCTTCCTTATCCTGCAATTCCTTGGGTAAATTGACATCCTTTCCATGACTTCTCATTGCTGGTCGGAATTGTGGTTTGCCAAAGTATCCAACTTCCCAATGAAGCTCACCAGGCATAGAACTATCAGAATCCATACCACGAAGTTTAGAAACTTGTGGATACATCTTTCCTGGATGTTGGATCATTTTTTGCATGGAAAGTTCGACTTTACCAACAACATCATCAGAAGTTGATCGATCAGAATCCCAAAGTTCCATTGAGAGTTGTTCATCTGCTTTGATGAGATCAGGAGTGACGAGTAGAGCGCAAGTTTCTTCCCAAATTGGATTGAGATCATCCTGGATAACTCGGGTGCAGTACATTGGTTTACCGTATTTGGAAAAGCTGACAGTGATGTAAGGATCGCTTCCACCGCCATCACTTCCACGTCGATCTTGTTTACTAAGGCCAGTAGCTTTGTGAATTCGGATCCATAGAACGCCCAGAGCCTCAACGTCTTTTTGAATATCGTCGCCCTTCAATAATTTGGCCATATCTAAAGTCATAGATTTTGGTGCAACATATTCGTTCGCGGCGGCCCCGATGGCATAATTGACGAAGTTGGAGATAAGAGGAAGATTAAGGATATTGATACCAGTTTCAAGCATAGGTACACATCCAGCTTGGACCTTTGGAAGTCCCATTAATGTGAATGTTAGAGCCTTCAGGAATGGAGGTTCAGGTGAAAGTTGAAGACGTAATCGAACTGTACCGACAAGACCTTGGAGTTCAACAAAAATTGGAAGAGGGCTATGTGAGTTAGTACTGCTGTGCTATGGAGAGAAACCAAACTTACACCCCGAAAAGTCCTTTAATACCAAGATAAAATACCAATTGCATATGCATATTCTTTGCCTTTTCAGAAGTTCCACCCCCTGAAGGCTCAGCATGATATGCAAAGGAGCATTCCAAATTGTAATAATCTCCACCTTCCTCATCTGCAGCCAGTTCTTGAGGATCTTTATTCTTCTCATTTTGTCTATGAATATCGTCTTTCATTTCTTGAACATGACCATCAGGAAGGGCTCGTAAACTCAGAATTCGGAAAGGATTTGTTCCTTGGTTGATTTCTGCAACTCGAACGTTTTCGATAATACCAGGTACTGAAGCTTGCATAACATCTTCGAGAGTATCTGCAACCGAGACGAATAAATCGGGATCAATAAGCCCCCACATAACTCCCATAAGGGTATTCATCCATTCGACAGATTCAGGAATTAGGTTTGCAGTTGCCTAAGAATGTTAACTTTGGGAAATGCTTGCGAATCGAGTTTTTCTCACCATTTGACCTCTTTGTCTTTCACTATGCCACTCATGATCTCTACCGGACCGAATCACCTCCTTCATCCAAAGGAACACGCCTGATGCAACACATGCACCCAATGGAATGAGACCATATAAAGCTCCACCGAACAATTTCCCCAAAACCACAATAGCAAGAAATATTCCCACAACGAGTAAAGTTGTTCGTTTCTCAAGTGATTGATACATTGGTTCATAACTGACTGAGGGCGTAGGATGGAATAGGATGTTGGTCTTTTCCCCATGAATTGGAACATCGGAAGTACTTCCAGGCTCTACTGGATCAGGTGGCGCCGTGATATCTTGATTATTTTTGTATTCCTCCCCAGATTGTGTTGCTTCTGTCTTTACTGGTGTAGATTTATTGAGATTGGCATTTGGAACGGAAAGCTGTTTCCATAAAAGTTAGTCCAATCCTAGAGATCAATGGAATTAGCACTGGCAATAACATACCTGTGGATTGTCGACAGCTTTCATGAAATCTGCATTAACATCCTCAATTTCTACATTCTTTCCAGTTGTTGGGTCCGTAACAATTTTTCTCGTCCCATCAACGCCATGTGGTTGTCCTTGTGTATGCGGTTGACCTTGTATATGATCTGTCGCCTCTCCTTGAACGAGTTGTTGTGATTGTTCATTGATTCTTGCATCTCTGTCTTTCTTATCGGAATCTAAACTTTCGACAAATCGTTGAATATTTGGAATTGGATTGGCCCCAGAGTAATGTGCTCCAGGACCTTTTTTATGATCATTCGACATCTTGATCGAGGTGAAGGATAGTTGATGTGAAGTCAAAGCAAAGGCGGGGGGTGGGGGAAAGTAGATGCGGGATGCAGCTGGTGGGAAAAGTAGTGGTCGACCAAAACTACAAACGACAGTGTAGTTTTGACCAAACCAACAAGATTGAAATTGAAGGTATTCGTACTGTTCTGTTCAGATAGTAAATCGTGATGTGGAATTGTAAAGGAAGGAATTGGGTATCATGAAGAAAGAAAAGAAGATACAGATCGCATTATTACCTATGGTGAAATAATTGTTGGTAGTGCCCAGGTGAAATTAGATAACAAGGAAAACCGGTGATGTCATATTGAGTACTTAGTAGGTAGCTTCACTGGAAACATTTTCAGCCAAGCATCAGCCACGCGATCACAAAGCGGAATTGAGTTTGACAAGTAGCGACGGGAATAGAATTCTTGATTTATGTTCCATCTAGAACAATTTTGAAATATTCTTCCTCACCAATTCAATATTGATTAGATGATATTATTGTTGAGGCGACGATAAGCTCAAATTCTTTAATCGGGGAAAGTTCTCCGAGCTGGAGGTGACATCGATCTCCAGCTTTTCTCTTTTAGCTTTCGCCTATTTATAGACACCCTCCTATTGGTCTCTTTATCTTAGCTGCTATTGACCAATCATACCTTTAAGAATTATGGAGGTGGAGATAGTAAGGTAACATTGAACATTCTGAACATTATTGACCCGGCTGTCCTCAAGGATAAGAACAACAATACCAATACTTCTCTATGGTGATCGTTCTCACGAGATTATCAATATCTTTTCAAAACAAAACAAACTCCAACTCTGTGACTTAATATGGGACAAATTCAATTCATCAACTGTCGGCAATGCTACAATGGTCGCTTAATTGATACTCCCCTTACTATCAATGAAGATGGGATGATAATCCCAAACGAAGAGTGTAAGAACGATGCTCAAGTGATAGATCTTGAAAATAAGATAATCGCTCCTGGCTTCATCGAATTACAAACCAACGGGGCCTTGGGTTTCCATTTCACAAATTATCTTGATCCAGTCAGTTACCAAGATGGTGTACGAAAATTATCACAATATCTTCCCAGCACCGGAGTAACTGCATTTTACCCCACAGTACCCACGGTTCCATCCGTCGTCTTCCAAAACGTGCTACCATTCCTAAGACCATTTGATTCATCCACGGGTGCCAGTGTCCTAGGTGCACATGTTGAAGGTCCCTTTCTTGCTCCAAGTAAGAAAGGTGCTCACAATGCCGAGAATATGCATATCCCCGAATCAACGTCTCTTGAAGACGTATATGGGAAATGTAATTTGGAAACTGTGGTCAAGATTGTGACAATGGCTCCAGAGCTACCCGGAGCATCAAAGCATATCGGAAAATTGGCCGAGGTTTATGGAATTAAAGTGAGTATGGGACATAGTGCCGCCAGCTATGATGAAGGAATGAAGGGTATGGGCGCTGGTGCAACTCTTTTGACGCATACTTTCAATGCTATGAATGCTTTGCATCATAGAGAACCTGGTTTGGCCGGTAAGATGGAGTCATAGTGCCTGAGAATTGATACTAAATCTTCCTAGGTCTCATATCATCTACAGTGCCCCCCTTTTTCTCGTTGATTGCCGATGCTATTCAGTAAGTAAATGATTTATCACTCATGGACTTACGACCGTGACTCAGATTTTTGATAGATCGCTTTCTTTGCCTACTCTAATAATTAAGCTTTATCTCTTTGAATTATCATTTCTCTGGGGGCAATGGTCATAAATCATGTTACTAGACTTGCTTCAGCTGGGATTTCTCCCTTCATTTTCTACTTCCCCTATCTTAACCGACTCGCTATTTCCTCTCCTCTCCACCCCCCTAATCTCGCACTGATAATTCAAAGTCTACATCCATCAGTCGTATGCCTCGCCTACCACACTCGCCCCGATCGCGCCATCCTAATAACAGATTCTATCGAGCTCTCCGGTCTTCCTGATGGAATTTATCCAGGGCATTCGCAAATCCCACAACCACAGCTCAAAGCTGGAAATAAAGTTACCATTGCCGGAACGGAAACTCTGGTGGGAACTTGCATTTCACTGGATCAATGCGTGAGAAATCTCATGCGATGGGCAAATGTACCTATCGAGAAGGCGGTCATGACTGTCACTAAAAATGTGGCAGACGGGATGGGATTAAAGGGTAGAGGTTATCTTTCCCCAGGTTTGAGAGGTGATATGGTGGTTATGGATGCCGATGGAGAGTTACAAGAGACTTGGGTGTTGGGTAAAAAGATATGGAGCAAAAGCTGAGTTCAAGATAAGCTCTAGCATCTTTATGCCAACAAGCTACCAAAACATCCAGGAACAATCCCAAAGTTTTCGGATCAAGCCATTTGCCTCCACCAGTTATCGGGGTGGGCATATGAGAACATAGGGAATCGTTATTAAGGAAAATTCTGTACAAATACCGAAATACCATGTATAAAATACCCTGCAGTATTATTCAAATCTAGTAAGTGTATGTGGCACTAATAACAGTGGTTTATACTAGGTGTTTGCTCAAGCTTCCTCGCTCGAACCTCAAACCACAGGTCGGTGATTCCAAGTATTTCTTGTAAAACAGATATGCAAACACAATGGTCGTGTAGTAAGAGCTTGTGCATGGACTCCATTACCTTGAAAGAAAGGTCGTCGGGAGATGAAGAAGGTTGGGTTTGGGGTTATATATCGTGGGATGATGGTGATATGGTGATGTATGACATACAATATGGAGTATAAGTCCCAGATTCTTGGATGCTGAGGTGAGAGATTACCATGAACCGCCTGCGGATATGGAAGATAGATGGGGAAAAAATAGTGAGATATCGATGATAGTGTCGATGATCCTGGAGATAAGACCATTCGATAGACCCAGATGATCATTTAGAGATAGAGGAGTCTGAAGATCAAGGACCGTATGATGGATAAGAATATGGAAAAATTCTGGATAATGGACCATGATTATGGATCAAAGAAAGAAATCATACGTTTCCCCCCCAACAACAATGAAGAAGCTCCTAGTCTTATGGAAATCCACGCAGCAGAAACAGAGACACAATCTTGGGAAGATAGGAAATAGGATTTGAGAAAGATAGCCTCAATCTCGAAGAAGAGGGGTGCGATAGGTTGGATTTCTGATGCTATTCGATACGATATAATGGGGAAAGAATTGGTGATAGTACTTATCGAGAGTCTTCTGGTGTTGGGGATGGAAGATGGATGAGCATGTGTGTTTGGGGTTTTGGGATAGAGAGGGGTTGTAAGGAAAGGGGAGGGTTGATTTCTACTCTGCCGTGACATGCTATGAATTATATGAGAGCTTTTCATTACAAGATTAGGGAGAATGATCTCTTATATAATTTCTGTCGCGATACATCAGCGGTTACTTTGACATAATTATATGTTCTATTTATAGATACTTCCAGATACAAAATTCCTTCCCAATGATATTATAGAACTGATGTTTCTAGCATTGCTTGCCAAGATCTCTATATCGGTGCTTTATCAAGAGATGATGTTGTGAGCCATCGTGATTTACTTGCATGTCAGAGTATAAACCATGAACTTGTAAAGCTAACCCAATCAAAAGGTCGTTAGTTGTCACGAATTGGCGTTTTGAAAGGTGCGGTGAATGCAATAGCTATATGGCTAAATAGGGAGGGGGCTCCAGTGGGTTCTCATAATTCGTGATGGTTTTATGGCGAAGGAATGATTAGTTTGCAATACTTGCTCTATAGTAAGGTCCAGAGATCATTTACTGGTCAGTTATGAATAGCTGGCTGCATCTGAAAGTTCTATGGTGAGACTGTCAGAATGTGTGGAGACTGTATTGTGGATGATGAATGTTATGTTAGACAAGTGTATTTGATGAAGGAAATAACGATGATTGAGACTATACGGTGGACTAATTTACATTTACAACATACAAGTATCAATGAATCTCAGTAGTGTTGGAGTGCGAAAGCAGAGGCTTTTGAGGGGGGGGGGAGGCGAGGGAATACGAAATTCTGTCACTGTCTGCGCTGGAGGATTCACTCTATGAGTAGGCACTTGGATTGATAGGTTGAAAGATGGGTAAACTTCAAGTCAGAGGGCTATCTAAAGCGTCTGATGGTAACAGGTTTCCCTACAAAGCTTCTGATACCAGACAAAAGGCATGAAAGATGACGAGCGGCGGGAGCTTTAATATTCCCAAGGCGATATCCATGAGAGAAAATTCTTGTTGAAGAGCTTTTACTGTGATTCTTCATCGTATCTTGTCAAACTCATTTACTCTTATCTCGTTTACAAGTAAACGAAAATACTCACGATACTGTCGACGGCAATAAGATACCTGTGGCGAATTTACAAGAGACGTTTCACTACAAGTTTAGCGGGTAATCACAATGAATCTGGTCGATTCTTTGGGAACCCGATGTTGCAAAAGATTTCCCATAGAGGGGAGCCGTTTTGCTGTAGAATTTGAGCTATCTTTACTTAGAGATTACAAGAACCTTTATATAAGAGACAAGTGCCGTTCAATGCTTCCTTGCATTTGATAAAACAATTCATCATGTGATGGGCAGATTTGCACAATTCAATGGCAAGTGTTTCTCCGCTCTCAGATTCCCAATGTTTAAGTATTTTAGACACCTCCTTTTCTAAGATTGTGAGGTAGTCGCAAGTTGTACCAGAAGAACAGCTCTAGCACCAATTTCTATTGACAAGTTTTCACAGTGGATCTGAAGTGTTTGCGTCATTGGCGCTGGTGCGAGTTGAAAGATACTATGATCCGAATCTTGAGGTTGTTGCTGTCACAAAAAGATATTCTGGTCTGTACTTGGGTTGTTGTCGAACAAGAAGAAAGTATTTTCTTGCCAGTCAAAATTGAGTGCTAGCGGAAGTCCTAGCTTGGAGGATATTCTCTCCACAAGTTAGAACCCAGGAAGTTTCGGAATAATCCACAAATAAGGAATAACCGATTTGATCTCCGAGCACTTGATAATTGTTTGTGGACATAAGCATAAATTCTGCCTTGTCAATTTAGTCTCATCATGCTTGAAAATTTTCAGTGTATTTTGAGTTATGTTCTTTTTAAATAACTTTCCAGCGTCTTCTCTACTTCATCATTCACTCTAGGTCAATATAGACTGTCACGTTCCTGTATCTGTACAAGAAACTCACTATTGCCCCCTATCTTGATGAAATTTACTCCGCGAAGTACTTCACACCCGTCTCTTCTCCTAGAATAGGAACCATCAACGTAATTTTACCCTGCCAATCCAAGCAGAAACTAGGTAGTTTCACTGTGACACATTTGAGAAAAAGCATAAAGCAATATCAAAACAAAACGTCACGCACATCATCATGATTCATCATACTCGAAACCCCCAGGAGTGCATTTCTAGTACTACGCTCGTTAATTTCCTATCAATAGAATAATGAACGCAACATCAGTTGCAGTTTGCAGTGTGAATTAGTTTTGGTAACGAAAAGTGGAAGGAGCGAACAGATGTTATGAATAGCGAAAATTACAAGGGGCAACGTACGTCAGGAATAGTTGTTGCTATCTCTACACAGCCAGTAATTTCATTACACCGACAAAAAAAGTGAGATTGTCGGACGACGAGATAACTTCCAGTCCTGGAAATGAACGAGAACTTTTCTATTTATTCGAGAATTTTGAACTTCTATGGCGAAGGTACCTCGAAGTCATGCCTAGGTGTCACATCCATAGGCTGTGGAGTCTAGCATAGAACAAATTTGATTTAAAGTTAGCAGAGAGAAGTAAGAATTTAAAGGAGGGCTTGAAAATTATCGTTGGATTCAATATTTCCTAAAACTTCGATGGAGATTTTAATCCTGATGTTTGACTGGGCCAAAGTTTTTATGGTCCAGGGATGAAATATCCTGTAGTGAACAATAATCACGACCCCAAAATTCTTGCCCTACCCCCAAGTTCAAGCTACTACGTATTCTTTTCGCCTTTTCATGATTTTCGGCTATATATATCACTATGCTATCTGTCTTTTGGAAAAGTCATCATTGATCTGAAAGTTAAAGATATTCGTACTCAGGACTAGTAGTAGGGCATCGACCAATGGACTTTGCGGTTTGGAACTGGAAGGCTTGGAGTCTGAACATGAAATACCTCTTCTGTGTGCTTAGGTAGGACAGGAGCTTGTAATATCCAATTGAAAGCTGGAGGGTTTGCTTTAGATGACAGCAATTAAGGTATATTGACAACAAGAAGATCATAATCGTCCTTTCTGAGTAGCAGATAGTGGAAAGATATATCGACGGCAAAAACACCTATTAGAAATCAGAGCCTTACTTCAAATAACTCCAGGAATATCATAGTATTCCTAGGAATTTTATTTTCCAGATCTTATTTTACACTATCAGCATCCCAAAGCTTCTCACACATAAAAACACCAGTTTCTCGGTATAGAATCTCAGTAGAGACTATTTGGTTTGCCGTTCGTAATCCTTTAACCTCTCCGTGGATTTTTCTGTTAAGCTAGAGTTTCATGTGTTGTAGTGAATTCCAAACGATTATCGGATTTTGAATTGTTTACTAAGCCACGATCTCCTGAAAATTGACATACCGTGACATATGAAGAGAGACTAACTATTTACTAAAACTAGAGAAAACAGTGAAGTATGATAAAATTTCACAAAGGTGTGGATATTTTGGCACCAATCTCGATTTGAGAAGTTATAAAGAATATAGAAATATGTGAAATAGCAGCTCAAACCACTCAGCTTTCGGCAGAGAATCTTCAGAAATGGATGTCTTTCCAGTGACAACAAGTGCCGTCATATTGAATGGAGAATATTTCGGACTACCTGACTACTAGACAACATTATCTCGAGGAATCAACAGCGGTAATTTATACTTGGAGACAATGATCGTGCTGAACTTGGAACGGGAGATTAGTAAGTGATCGCATCATTAATTTAGACTTTCAGATATCCTCATTGCAGTCGCAGCTAGATCTCGTAGTTCTAGAAAGAGCACCAGAGTATAGTTCCGCCTGGAACATTCCTTTTTTAGAGATTGAAACAGTCTGGAGGGAGGTATCTCTTCCAGTTTACTCGAAAAGGGTTATACACGAAAACCGAAGGTTATGACCCACTAGTAAACAGTTCCATTCCAATATCAGGCAATTTACGATTGATCCACCCATCTTTCATCTGTCAATAACTTTAGCCCCTGTTCGCACATAAGCGAAACATTCGGGGTTATTTAGATCTCTGGGTTCTGCGTCATTTGTTGAGGGCGGTGTTTTGAGAACGAGCCGTGAATACAGAAATTTACAGACTCGGTGCATCTACAGGAGTTGGGGAAATTACCTATAAAATATTCCAACTTCAAAGAATCACGGAATTTCGATGTTGTCTACGGTTTCTAACCGAGTAGGATATATACTTTCAGGTCTTAAACAAGAATAATGAATGCTTACAGGCAGCGAAAGTGTAAAGCACGAGATGATAGCAAAAGCAATCCTTTACCTCATAGTTTGAAAGTCTCATGATACGTATACACAAATTAACCTCCAAGTCCTAAGAAGTGCCGCAGCCCATATTTCTGGAATTCGCAAACTTTCAAGCAGAGCACATCACGAGCCTTTTGAGTATGTTTCACTATTCAAGGAAAGTATGCAAAGAAGTGACTTCTCCTTCTTGCATTAGCTGATTTGCGCGTTATGTCAGATTCTGTCAACTCCGACTCGGCTCTAATCCCGCCCCGATGCTTCATATCTCCTCATCGGATGTCTCGGTGGCATAGGAAGAAGGTTAACATCTTCGACGGTTGAACGGGGGCAAGACAGATTATATTTCTGTCACAATCTGTCTCGGATAACCCTTCTTCTCTCGCAATTGTTGAAGATCTCAAGGTGGCCGGAGTGGATGCAGTTGTTTTACGTGCTAATGTAGCATCGAAACCACAACTCTTGAAAGCAGTTGCTCCGATTGACCCGAGGTATCCAATACGTGGAGATGTGTATGCGGCAATAGTTTTGAAAGAATGTGTACATATATGTACACTGATCCTTGCATGATATCGCCCATCGGACTGTATATGCACAGGACAAACTATTTCAAAATATGGGCATTGATAGTTGGCGGGAGGTTCTAAATCCAAACGTAAAGAGATGTTTGAAAGTCTATGAATTCTCTTCAAACGCGAATGACTTGGAATTTTCGTCATGAAAAGCTCAGTTGCTGCAACTTTAGGCTCAGCCGGTCAAAGCAACTACGCCGCAGTTACATTAATTCAACCGATCCTCTCCTGACGTTCGAACGATCTAACAAATCTCTAGCAAATTTATTCCGTGACTTTCTTGCTCGTCGTCAAAGGCAACAGGACCTTGCGGATATCTCCATAATTCTACCCCTGGTAGTTGGGGTTTGGTATATTGCCGATCATCACGAGATCGAGACATCTCTACATAGAAAAGGATTCTACGGTATCGACGAAAGCGAGATTTTTGCATCCTTCGAAGTTTCTATAACGCATCAGCCTAATACCGACTATATAGTTGCAGGTATCGAGCCTTCTCGATTCCCAAGTAATTGAAGACTAATATTCCATTTCAGAAACTACTTACGCCTAACTTCACAATTGCTGGCTTTGCAGAGTATGCGTATGGGAAGATAAAAAAAAGGGTGAAATCTAGAAGGGGATATCCTTCGTAGTTTTTGTATGTTGTTTATCAACGTCAAAAAGATATGCACTTCAAGTTTTTGTATCATAGCACCTGTCAATATGTGGTAGTAGAAAGAGATACGGGACAAAAATGCCAATGCCATCATAATAGCCGTGATATCTTGGCGTGTGAATTTAGTGTAACGAAGACCCGGAACAATAAAAAGCTGATGTCGGGTGCCGAAACAAACCCCCCAAAGCGACATTTCCGATGCTGCTTTTACTGGCACTTATTGACAGGGAGGGGATGAGCTTGTGTGCAGATGGGGGAGCACGCCATCTCCCCACTTTCTTGACGGATCACTTTGGTGCTCCAAAGAAAACCCCGGGCACCTCCCCATACCACCAAAATTGTGTGCTAGGTTATCTTTGAAGGTACACTACTTGTTTGAACAAAATCACTTGGAATTCTTCAAGTTGATGGACTACGTACCGAGGACGAACATGTGGGAACCGTCTGGCCCCTGGCCGTTGGCCAAGATGCAGTGACTTTATTGACATGGTAGGACATCCCAATTCGAGTCTCCTTGCCTATCACATCCAATTGACCCGTCACATCAATGAGTTCTAAGATGATGCAATGGTATAGTTATGAAGAATCAGAGTGAAATCCCACCCTCTCTTCCAAGAATCCTCACATGTATTCCATTTGGCTCTTTTGCCGATCCACGGAATTGGGACTATGAAAAAATACAAGAGAGTGAAGAATCTGCCAGCCACTCCACGTTCGTGCGCTCTTGTCTGAACTTCATCTACCACACAGGCACACTCGCGGAAACTCATCTGTGGTATTTTTTTCTTTGATTTGAAGCCTGCCGGGTAGTTTCCGCCTTGCTCAACTACTGCCATGACTATCTGGCCTCAACGAAGATGGTGGCGTATCCAATGGTATGCCAATACAGACACGTCAGTTGAGCGTAAACTCATCAGAAAGTTGGATCTCTTGATTGTTCCATACGCCGTGTTGAGTTACTGGGTGAAGTGAATGAATCTTGGTGTATGACAATGTTCGTATCAAACTAACACTGCGATAGATACATCGATCAGTCGAACCTTAGTGAGCCTCACATTGGTTCTATTGTTAAGAAAACAACGTGTTTCTAACATCAACAGACAATGCATACGTGACAGGCCTAAAAGAAGATCTAGGGCTCAAGGGAAATGATCTAGTCCAGCTCCAGACCTTCTACACCGTTGGTGCCGTGACGGGACAGATTCCGATCATGTTCCTGCTTACATATCTCCCCATGCACTGGTTGATCCCCTTTCTCGATGTTGCATGGGGTGTCTTCACTCTACTTCAATACCGTGCTACGGGATACTCTGAGCTCGCCGCTTATCGTTTCCTAGTTGGTTGGTTCGAGGTATGCCACGACATTTAACATTGATGAAAATGAATTGACCCATTGCAGGCTGCGTTCTTCCCAGCCATGCACTATCTATTCGGTTTGTCAAGACCAAGCCTTAACCTCAAAATAAAGTAAAACTGACATCGTTAAGGATCATGGTACCGAGGCGACGAAATCGCCCGCCGAGGGGGCATTTTTTACGTCGGTCTGTCCTTAGGAACTGTTACTGCAGGCCTGATTCAAGCAGGCGCATCAGCTCGGCTCGACGGCGTGCATGGCCTTGCAGGATGGCGGTGGATGTATATTATCTGCGCAGCGATTACAATACCTATTGGTATATTTGGCTTCTTCGTCATTCCGGGAACGCCAGATCAACCCAACCGTCTAGTATTAAAACCTAACGATATCGAGCTGAGCACCGAGAGATTGAAACGTGCGGGTCATACCTCTCATGGCAAATTCAAGATATCTTCTTTGAAGAGGGTCTTTTTATCACCTCAGTTTTGGGGTATAATTGTCGTCGATGTTTTCTTCTGGAACGCTAGTATTCACACGTCATCCGGAAGTTTCCTACTCTGGATCAAGAGCTTGGGTCGATATTCCCAATCCAAAGTCAACGAGCTTGGCACGATTGCACCGGCTCTAGGTATCTTCTACACCCTATTCGTTTGCTTTGCCTCTGACCTAGTGCTGGGCCCTGCCTGGGCTATTACTATGTCCCACACCTGGAATATCATCGGTCTAGTCATCCTCGTGATCTGGAACGTTCCGGAGTCGGCAAAATGGTTCGCCTACTCGACCATGTATTCTGCGCCCGCAATGTCGAGTGTTCTCCACGGCTGGGTAAATACACAGTTGCGATCTTCGCCTGCCGAAAGATCGTTTACGTTAGTTCTCATCAACATTATTTCCCAGTCTACTACGGCATGGACCCCGCTTCTGGTGTTTCCAACAGTCGAGGAGCCGCGATATCTTAAGGGTTTTGCCTTCACACTTAGCTGCGCCATTTTGCTGATTATCTCAACCCATATCTTGCGATTTTACGTGAATCGAAGAGAGTAAGTTCCGTTTTAGCTTTTATTGTGAGAAGTTTGCTGATATATTTTCACTTAGCCCCCAAGTTGAGAATTCGTCTGGATTTTCTGATCCTGAAGACGCTGCTACCTCGACGGGCAATAGCAAAAGGCCACCTGTCATGGTCAACAGCAGGGACATTGAAAGCAATTAGACCGCAACATGTTTCATTGCAATGAAACAATAGGAGACTTCTCGATTCTCGAATCCAATTAGAATATTCAAACTATTGCAAATATTGAATTATCTTCAGATGTTGCAAACGTTTCCAACATTGAAAGCCTTTCAAACATTAACCGCTTACATTTAATCTGCTACTACAGACACTTGGATATCCTAGTATGAGGGGAAAGGGGGTTGCCGCATCATGATAAAGGCATAGCCTGTGAGGTACTCATTTCATTCCCGCAAGAAGTCAGGATGATGGCGAATATCAACATCAATGACCGAGTAAAAGAAATCTTTCAATTGAGCTATTCTTGTGTCTTCGTCATCGCTGGCAACTGATAGCTGAGATGTGACAAAGTGCGCTAAGACTTCCAGACATTATCGTCGCATATGTATTAGGATATAGTGACGTTGTATCATTATAACTCTTGACGATATGAGATGGCGAAGACATGCATAAATTTGCAGATACTATCGCCCCCAATGAAGAAAGATTAACAGTTGGTTATATCAACCAATATCCACTGATATGGCACAAGGATATTTAAAGAATGGCTTTTAGCCTCCCCCTCACATCGGCATACAAGCTACACCCATATTCCTAAAGTTGCACCCAAACTCGAACTTTATGAGGTTAACCGATATGTCATTGAGACAGGATTCAAGCTTATTGGATATGGGAGAAGAGTAGATCTCCCACCCGCTGCAGATATGCGGAGCCGTAGCTCCAACAACTCAAAGCCCGGACCGAAGACTTCAATGTCAGATAAACGGCGTATAATCGCTCAGGTAGCAAAGCCATGTCGACATCTGCAGTGCGTTTAACGCCCGTCGGGAAAATAGCCGGACGATGTCTTTCTTTAGACATAATTCTTGCTGCTTTGTTGGTGGGGAAGATGGCATCATCTGCACTTGCAATCGCGTATGCATCTCACACTCCATTTGGGATATTCGGATTGGGCTCTTTGTACAGACTGCAGATCATAACACTGGACATTATCATGACGCGATGCTCCGTGCTCAGTTCCTTGCATCACGCATCGCACCAAGTTGAATGCCAGGGTCTCTAGTCAGCTCATAAAATGTGCGGGGTATCCACGATACGAGGCCGGCGAGACATAAAATTACTTTTCGAAAAAACAGAGACATCGAAAATGTCCGAATCGATCCACGATTCAGCCCATGGGGCGAAAGAAATTAAGCCAAAAGAAAAGAAGCATATCTTGCTCAATGCCTTCGACATGTCCACCGTTGGGCACTTATCGCCTGGTCAATGGAAGGTACATTATTTACTGGGAGCCGAATTAACTTGAAGTGCGCTGATGGATATTTCTGTAGAATCCATCAGACAAGTCTGCAACCAAGCGGGATCTAAACTATTGGATCGAGCTTGCAAAGCTGCTAGAGAGGGGTGGCATCAACGCCCTTTTTCTGGCTGATACCTACGGTGGATACGACACCTACGAAGGCAGCCTCGATAATTGCATCAGACGTGCGGCACAATGGCCTGTGACTGATCCCACAATTGTACGTCGAATGCAGTCTACCTTATTGAGCTTTCCAACAGTCGTTGATATAATTTTAGCCCATCAGTGCCATGGCCGCGGTAACAAAGAACCTTGTATTTGCAATTACTGCGTCAACCTCCTTTGAGCCTCCTTTCCTGCTTGCCAAACGCTTCTCGACCCTCGACCACTTCACGAGAGGCCGAATTGGCTGGAACATCGTTACGTCCTGGAAGAAGGCCGCATTCAAGGCTATCGGCCTGGAAAGCCCCATTGCCCACGACGAGCGCTACGCGCAGGCAGATGAATATCTCCGAGTTCTCTACAAGTCAGTATAGCTTGGGCGTGACATTAACAACGCTTCTTGTTTCGTACTGAAAGCATGACGCTAATTGTGTTTACAAGGCTGTGGGAAGGCTCCTGGGCCGATGATGCGATCTCACCTGATCCCGAAAATGATAGCTACGCGGACCCTGATAAGATTAGAACAATCCACCACCATGGCAAATTCTTCGACCTCGATACACGACACATTGTCGACCCCTCTCCTCAAAGAACCCCTTTCCTCTTTCAAGCAGGCACATCAGAAGCAGGCTCTGAGTTTGCCGCAACACACGCCGAGGCAATCTTCGTATCATCTCATTCTCCTCATTTACTGAAACCCAAGGTGAAGGTCATCAGAGACCGTGCCGCCGCTCTCGGCCGAGACCCCCAATCTGTCAAATTCTTCGCCACTTTTACCCCTATCATCGGAAAAACAGACGATGAAGCCAAGGCAAAGCACGAAGAACTCAAGAAATATGCTTCAGTTGTTGGTGGTCTGGTTCTTGCCAGCGGGTGGACGGGTATCGACTTCTCCAAGTTTCCCATAGATCAAGAAGTCACAAAGGTGGATTCCCTGGAAGCACACAAGGTTCGCAGCATTCTCGATGCGCTCACAACCACGAGTGAGCATGTCCCTAAATGGACACCCGGGGTAATTGCCGAGAAATCGGCTATCGGGGGTCTTGGACCCGTCTCTGTTGGTAGCCCGCAGAAAGTTGCTGACGAGATGGAATACTGGATCCGAGAGGGCGACTTGGACGGGTTCAATATTGGATATGTGACAACGCCAGGTAGCTTCGAAGACGTTGTTGACTTGCTGATCCCAGAGCTGCGGAGTCGAGGTCTTTACCCAGAAGCGTCAGCCGAGGATGTTCAGTTGACGGCTAGAGAAAAGGTCTACGGCAAGGGACAGAAGGGGTTGAGGGATGATCATACTGGATCTAAATATAAATATGATGTCTATAAGGAGGACAATGCTAGATCTGAGGAAGATGACGCCGACTCTTAATGTGCATTGACTTTTAAGGTTGGGAATAGCTTCAAAATCTGTCACTGCTGAAGCCCTTGTGTAATTCGAATTTGAAACCAAAAACACATATCTACTCCTTATCCTTGGTGATAAAATGTGAATTGACAAAATCATCTGCAAAATTCTATGTTGCATTAAGCTCGTTGCCGGCCAGTATCAGTAAAGATAAAAGGTAAAATTTCATCTTAAATAATACCTAATACCTGATACTGAATTGTCCAACCATTTTCGTTTGTAGTGAGGACCACGTGGGGTACATACCTTCACCGCTTTCTGGCAGAAAATTTACTGCTCCAAGCGATCGTTCGAGCTAACAGTTTGAGAGGGCAGGTCGATGAGTGATCAAATAAACAAATACCTACCAGACACAAATTACATTGCATTACAACACAAACATCATATTGCGCACACATTCAACGATTGAGTTCATCACTACACAAATTATATTACATTACATATACGGCAAAATGCGCTTTTCTCCTCTTCCTCATTCTCACATACCTTACTGGGCCGCGTTGAACAATGTGAAAATTTTGGATACTAAAATTAATACTTGCTACCTTGAAGAACTTATCCCTGAAAAGGGTTTCATCGCTACAAAAACGTTGAGCTCAGTCGATACCGTCGATAAGACCATATTACTCGATGTTCCCAAAGACCTCGTCCTGGGTAAAGAGTTTCTATTGAAAATGGAGAGAATAGATCCCCATTTCAATCAGTTGAGAGATTTGGTTGGAAGGAAGTCTTATAGAGTGGACATGTTATTATTTTTGTTGCTACAGATGACTATTGCAAGAAACGAGTCGCTTGTATGCACATATTGTTATGAACGCAAGGTAGTTTTGGGACCCCTTTGTATGCAATCTCATTCGAGATAATATACTGTTCCAAACTGATTGAAGCCATGCTAACCGAATTTATAGATTATTTGTGAGGGATTTGAACTAAGTGAGAGTGGAAAATGTAAAACGTGTGAAGGTCTCTCACAAGAATGTCAACTAGCCACCGTGGAGTTGCGATCAGAAGGAATAATAAATGTCGGGGTAAAAAATCCATGGTCAGGGTACATAAGGTTCTTACCAGCGGAGGTTCCGACAGTTACGATGTGGAACGACGAAGAGAGAAAGCTTCTAGTGGGAACATCCTTGGAAGTATGGTAAGAAAAAACTATACTATGGCACTTGCTGATGGGTTCTATCAGATTCCAGTCGCTGCCAAGTTGTCGGCGCTCTCACGAGAATTTGAAGAATTGCGCATGAAGACCACTGAAATACCCTGGTGCTACTCAAATTGGTGGGAGCGAAGTGAACCATTGCTATCCTTACAACTTTCTGATTGGGTACGAGTCGATGCTTGGTACAGATCAAGATCCTTAGAACTTCCAAATGTCGGGGCAGTGATGGTTCCTTGTCTTGATATGGCCAATCATTCGCCCACTCCCGAAGCATATTTCGAACAGAGTTCGAATGGTAATGTCTTGCTTGTTCTTCGACCAGATGTAGAATTGTGTCAGGGAAATGAAATTACCATTAGTTATGGAGAGGGGAAAAG
Source organism: Myriosclerotinia scirpicola (assembly GCA_002162505.1). Classification (NCBI taxonomy): domain Eukaryota; kingdom Fungi; phylum Ascomycota; class Leotiomycetes; order Helotiales; family Sclerotiniaceae; genus Myriosclerotinia; species Myriosclerotinia scirpicola. Next base: position 580,340 of record NGKG01000004.1, read on the forward strand.
TGATGCTGAGTATCTCTTCGCTTACGGTTTCGTTGACGACAGATGCCCTGATCTATCATTAGATCTAACCTTGGAGCCTATGGAGGGTGACCCTTTGGGCATGGCAAAGGTTGCTGCATTCAAAAAACGCCCGTTCCTTAGAATCGCTGGCCGCGAAGGAGATTCACAAATTATTTGGGAAGCTCCATTTCTCTACTTGACGTGTTTGAACGAAGAAGATGGTCTGGAATTTAAAACTTGGCCGGAACTTGATGGCTCGAATTCATTGAGAGTTTTCTGGCAAGAAACAGAAGTCACTGAATCTATCGAAGATTTTGAGACGTTGATTAAAGGACACCGACTTGAGGACCTTTTCAGGCTTCGGGCGGTAACCTTGCTGCGTGAAAGGATTGATCAACAACTTCAACGTCTCGATGAAAACCAGAAGATTATATTGGATGATGATCTGATCGACCCATATAATCGTCAAAGAGCCTGGGCTTTGAGAGAGAGAGAGAGTGACCTGCTAAATACCGCTCTTAAGGCTGCCCGAGAAGAGGTTTGTTATATTCTTTTGGTTAGATCTTTCTATGGGACATTCTAATAGTACTCATAGGAACAAATCCTAATCCGAAGGGTTCTGTTATTCAACGAGGACAACGATGCGGAACCTGACGATGAGGATGACTCCAACAGTAGCTCAGAAACTACTCATGTGGACGATTTCAGCTGAAGAAGTTCAAATGCTGGTGCAATGTCGTCTCTCTGGGGGCAACGAGCTACCGTCGATTTTCCTGCACGGTTGTGGATATACCCTGCGGCAACGGACCTGGATTCTACATCCGATGTAACTCGAAAGCTTTATTCATTGTGGGGAAATATGAATATTTGAGCAGTACAGGTCGAATCATGGATGATGTGCGGAGGCCCGGAATGGGTCCCAAATCCATGTTTAGAAGTTGAACAGGAAAATGCGGGGAAGATTCGGCGTTGTATAAGTCTGTTATTAAAATTGAAAATAAAATCATTTACTTTTAAAATTATTTATTTTTGAAATTATATATTACTTAATTTTAAAAAGTTAAAAAGTTGGATAGTTTAAAAGTTAAAATAATAAAAGTAAAAAAAGAAAAAACTTTTCTTTAGTATTTTTAAACGAAACTAATTATTAGTTTTTATTTAATTATCAAGTTTTTATTAATAAAAATCTCAAACTTGAATTCTATTTTTAACTTAGTATATCTTTAGTATATCTTTAGTATATCTTTAGTATATCTTTAGTATATCTTTAGTATATCTTTAGTATATCTTTAGTATATCTTTAGTATATCTTTAGTATATCTTTAGTATATCTTTAGTATATCTTTAGTATAATACTTAGAGCAGGATAATCCTGTTATTTTACCTCTATAGGGAAACAGGAAGACTACTTGATGAAAACCGTACGGTACTTGTACAATACAATGTATTCATTAAGTGTATACCGTACTTGTATCCTGCGTGGCGACTATGGACCGACCGCATGTAAGACTTACTTTTCCAACGAATCAAGACGGGCTCCGTACTTTGTTGATAATCCCAAGGGCTTGGATGGCACTAATGATATTTTTCCCTGGCAGTTGGCTAGCTACGAAGTAGCACTGGTGTACTTAAGTATTGAGGTACTTATTACCAAGCAGGGTTGGGCAAAGGGTAGGATAACCCAGAATAACCCAGGGTATTTTTCCAAATATTTTGAAAAGTAGTCACCCTTTTAGCTTTTAAAGGGTAAAGTAAATATCTTATAAAATATTGTTGGGTATAGGTTTTTCGCCAAATATATATATATATAAATATATTTTTAATAGGAAACATAATATTTAGTAATAGGGGAAATATAATATTAAATAATATCATTAAAATTTTTATAGATTTGTAACCAAATTGGGTAAAAATGAAGATATATTATTTGCTTATTCTAAATCTTTAAAAAGTTCTTGAGTATATTTTAAAGCTGTAATTTGATAAGCTTCTTTTTTTTTATTAATGGTTATTTAGTTTTTTATTATTATATACTTTTAAATATTATTTACAACTATTATTACCTTTTTTTTTTTTTTCAATTTAGTTTTTTCAATATAATATTCCTAAAGTATAAAATTAGGAATTGTAATCACTTTTTTAATATTATTATTGTTATTATTATTATCTAAATTTATATTAACAAATTTAATATTTTTTTTATCTTTTATTTTAGGCAAAATTCCTTATATATATAAATAAAGCATATATTAAATAATATTATTAGAAAATTTAGTTTTATATTTAATAATTAATAATTTAGTAGCATTAAATACACATTCTAAAAATATTGAATTAATTGAAATAATATAATAGTTTTTTTATATCTAAAAAAGAATAAGGAAACTATATTAATACTTTAGCTACTATTTAATTACCTCATCATATAAAATACCATTTCGAGGAATATATAGCAAAAAAAGGTATTGATTTAATTCTAATTCAAATATTAATATTTGATTAATACTAAATAGTATAATTTGATTAAAATCTACAAATAGATCAATAGTAAAGTTTAAATCTATAATATTAAATTGGTTAAATAAATCGAAATTGTTGTTGTTGTTGTTTTATATAGTTTAAACCTTTTTTTTGTCATAAAATCAAATTTAGAATATACAAGATTTATATTTTATAGTTATACTTTTAATATATACTAGTGCTTTTTTATAAGTTAAGGAAATTAAATTTCCTTCTGCTTTATATAAAAACCTAACCAAATCTAGCTTATACCAAAGATCAAAAATAAATACAACCCATATATAACGCATATTAATACCCTATTTATAGTATTTTTCGAGTATTTCGAAAGCAGCTTTAACAACAATTTGAAGGGTAAGATAGTTAATATCTATTAACATTTTTTGTATTTGCTAAATTAAAAGGATATAAATTAATATTATATTTTGAAAAGTAGGATATAAATCAACTTATACTTTAATTATAGGTAAATGGAAGTAAGTAAAAAACTTTTTCAACTTTTTTAATAAACTCCAATCATTATCTAAAAATAAAAGATTATCCTTAATAAACCTATTCTATGTTTATATAGCTAGGATTAAAGTTATAAGGATTTATTGGTTTAAAGCTTTTTGAAATATATCATTTGTAGAATTTTATCAAACTGGTATATTAATAAAAAAACAACAATATAGGATATTGTAAAAGTTACATTATTATTTAAATACTATACAAAATTTTCTTTTATTTTAAAAAATAAAGCAAATACTTTGAAATTTAAAAAGTATTGAATAAATTATAATATTGGTAGAATAAAGGTTTTGTACTTTATTAAATTCAAATTCATATATATATCAACTTTCGTTGGGTTCTGATTTTAGAGCGTATAAATCTATAATAAAAATATAAGAGTTAATATAAAATACAAGAGTATTTGAATAAAAATATGAAGAAAAAAATGATATATTTGCTTAAATAACAATATTATTTATATGTCCAGAATATTGAATATCCCTATTAACTTTATTAAAATAAAGTATATAATATATTTTATTTTTTGTAGACAACTCCATATAATTTACATATACCATTTTTTCAAAATGATTAAATATAACATTGTTGTAACTAGCATTATCACAGATTATCAAAAGTATTGCCTTTGTAATACCATAATCGTAAATGATTTCGAAAAGCTTCTGTGCAAGATATTTGCTAGTATAAAAAAAATCTATAAATTCAACAATGTCTAATATAAACTATTATACTATACCAAAAGCTACTGTATAATGGATAGTAATAATAATATAATCTAATTGATTATAACCTGACCATCCATCTATTGTTAAACAAAAACACCCACCAGCATTCATATGTTAATTTAATTTTTGTTTTTTATATTTTTTTGCATTTTCGAATTTGTTTTTTAAATCCTTTATAAATTAGCAACAGAATACATTCTTTATAATAAATGCAATAAATTTGATAAAATTATTGAATTGTATTTAATCTACAATATTAAAAAGGAAGTTGTTTTTAATAATAAAATAAAAGAAAAAGCAGCGATATTATTATTAATACTATTCCATAGTAAATTTTGTTGATTTAAAAAATGCTTTTGGGCTACTTTTAGCTTCAACTTCCATAACCGTATTTACATTTTCTTCTTCTAAAAAAGTTGAAATGCCTAAATGGTTTTAAGTATAATAGATTTTATAATTATTTGTACCACTAAATTGTTGTGTAATCACTTTTTTAAAAAAACACCCTAATTGAATATATTTGATTTGCATTATTTTTGTAAACTTTGGATTTGGTAAAACTATACAAGAGTATTTTGAATTAAATCCTTTAAATAAATATACATTGGTAGGTTTGAAAAACAAAACACCTATAAAACAAGAAATTAGTTTTATGCAAAAAAAAATATCGCCAATAATAACTCTAAACCGTTTATTATTAGTATTGTTTAAAAATAATCTAGATAGTAAAAGTATATTTTGTTCAAAAGACCCTGCTAGTTGTTTATTGTGTTGTAGATATAAGTTATCTAGTAGTTCTAGTACATCACACTAACTACTAAATGTTATAGTTGGTTATTAAAGGTATTGATGAAATTTATAAAAATAAAAAACCTATATGAATATAATATGTGAAATGAAAATACAAAAATTATAATTATTAAATAATATTATTTTAGTATTCAATATAGTTAAAAATAACCTCATTTTCAGATAACTACTATTAAACGATTATATAATATTTATTTGTAAGTAATCTGGTACTTGGCGGGTTTTAAGAGTAAATACTCTATAAAACCTTTGTAGGGTAGAGTTATCATCCGAAAAAGCCAAATACCTGCGGGTAGGGTAGGGTGCCCAAGCTTGTTATTAAGACAATGTTCAATTTTCAGATGGAAGAGGTTAATGATTCACATGATGTTGTTTTGCTGTTAGCCTAGATCTTCGGGACTTGGGGGATGCGAAGATGATTAGGCTAATTGGAAAGTATGGGGAAAGGCTAGGTAGGTAAAATCAACCGCCTATTGATGTTATAATATTCATGATATTCAATATATATAAATATATAAATAGGAAGATGAGGTCCGAGAGTTGAGTATTAATGGTGATGTTATAGATGGTGCTCGAGTAAGGTATGCGTCGAGAGAGTGATACGCTATCGAGATGATTGGACTTGGTTGGTCTCTTTTCCTGGGGTAAATTTTAAGTTTGGTTGATAAGGTTGCCTCTTTTTTTTTCTTCCTCGGTATATTATTACGGTGGTTTTGTTATAAGCTCCGGTTTACGGAGGGGGACAGTTGCGGTATTCCGTATATAAGTTTTTGTTAATGTATCGATGTAGCTAATAAGTACTTGGCTAAATACTTGTATTAAAAGTTTCAGTAGTTCCAAGTTGTTAAAGCAATCAATAGTATATCTAGTAGCCTTGCATCTCTATGTAACATATTATATCAGTGTCAGTACTCTTCCTTTGAAAAGGTTGTTGGTTGGATCTTCAAGATTGTAATTTATAAGTTACAAATCCGTAAGCCATGCAATACCAACACATCCAAAACTGGTCACCCTCCCCAGCTTCGAGGAGAATAATTATGCTCGTTTGGCCGCTTTGGTAACAGCCAAGATGACCTATTGGACTACCTGTACGAAGTACTACTACCTAAGGTAGACCGTAGGTGTAAGACTGCAAGTGCTGAGTGCCACTCGTTACTCTATCCATGATGATCCATCGCCATCCCCATCCCCGCAGAAACTACTTTTTAGCTTTGAGGTTTGACGATTTGACGGTTTATTCCATTTCTTCCTTACTGGTTGGATAAATTGAATAATAAATGGACACAACAACCCTGGATACTATGCCCCAGACTTTTTCTCCGCCCTCATTTGCTATAATATTACAGTAAAAGGATCCCGACCTCTTTTCTCTTCCCTTCACTCCACGTTTATTATGCAACCCGACCCCTTCATTGCTTCACCCTTCTTATCCGAGCGAGATATTTCTTAATATATTTTTCACTCAACGACATAATAGAATAAACCATAGAGTAACATAGCAAAGACTTCCATTTCACTATCGACACTCTGTTGGCAATTGGCAAATCAGTTTGCTCTTATCAGTTAATTTGATCCATTCATGGTCACAAATCCCATTTAGTGTTACATGGAGCAATCGATAATTCGCCATCGCACCAATCGACTTGGAAGCTGTTAGCGTCACCGAAACAAGTTATAAATTCTCTTCGGGTCGCAAAACAGATTTCTTATGCTTGTTGGATGATAATATATTGACAAAGAACTGAAAACTATCCTCAAGATGCCTGGAATCTTACCTATGAAGATAATCAAGGTGGGGGCGTCACACTCACAGAGTCGGATTGCTCAAGCCTGCGATCGATGTCGGAGCAAAAAGATACGATGCGATGGTATTCGACCATGTTGTACGCAGTGCTCCAATGTTGGATTCGAATGTAAAACGAGCGATAAATTGAGTCGACGAGCATTTCCTAGAGGATAGTAAGTATAGTAATTCTTTCACCTTATACGCTCGGATATCCCAATTCTTTGCATAACTTTCTCAATACTACATGGCTTTGGTATCCCATATTTCTTACAATATCTTTCTTGATAGAACAATTACTGACTCTCCATTCTTCCAGCACTGAGTCCTTAGAAGAAAGAGTTCGTTTAGCAGAGGCGGAGCTTAGAGAGGCGAAGGATTTACTCGATGAGAAGGACGAGAAATTAGATATCCTTTCGAAGATGAACTCGAATCGACGTCCCTCGATGTCGTCAAGATCAACTTCACCTACTGCTAAAAGTCGAAAAGAGCGATCACCCCCCAGAGACGATATCTTTAGGATTGAAGCGGCGCCACTGCTATTGGAAGGCGATCATTCAGACTCATATTATATCGGAGCATCGAGTGGGAGAGCCTTTGTTGGTAGGACATCATAAGGAAATATTTCATAAATGTCGCTAATATGTATATGTTATAGATTCTCTCAAACGAAATGTTCAAGCGAAAGGCAGATGGCTCGGGGGTTTCGATACGGAAGCATTTTTCAAACCCCAGAAAGATTCATCAAACTCGTCGCCTACAATTACACCAGCCCCAAATCTTACGCCTCCACGCCTGTTCTCTGACAAATGCATAAATGTATTTTTCCAAGAATGGGCACCATTATTTCCTGTCATACATAAGCACAATTTTTTACATCTGTATGACGAGTACTTATTCAATCCAGAACAAGTGAAAGATCAATATAAATTAGCCCAATTGCACCTTGTCTTTAGTATTGCGGGACTCTCCACCGACAACCCTGACAAGGAACAGATCTCACTGTGTGAAATTCAATGGCGCACCGCTCTCGATTCTATTCTGATGGAGAATACTCTCTCCACACTTCAATGTTTGATTTTGGCTCTTATTTATTGCATCCAAAAGGCAGACTACACTCGGTTGCAACATTATAAAGGAATTGCTGTTGCGCTGTCTTATCGACTTGGTTTGAATCAAAGCCAAAGGAGATTTTCTTTTGGTACATTGACTACAGAGATGAGACAGAGGAGTTTTTGGACTTTGTATACTGTTGATTGGTAAGAACCATACCAGCCCTTGTATCACAAAGCTAACTCTCCGTAGCTTTTCTGCTTCTCTCCTTGGCCTACCTAAACTACTGAAGGAAGATGATATTTATACGGAGTATCCTTCGGACGTAGATGATGAGCATGTGACCGAGGAGGGTTACAAACCCATGCCTCCAGGGGAACCTACCAGAATATCTAGCGCCCTTGCTCTCTTCCGTTGCTCACGCATTTTTTCCAAAGTGTTGGACCAAATATATCCCGCAGCTGCAATTCACGACTTATCCTTGCAAACACTCACTACTCTGGAGACGGAATTGAACGAATGGTCTGACAATCTCCCAACCCATCTGAAGCTTACATTCGCCCAAGATAAGCCATCAACGGATATCACGGGTAGTCGATCAGCTTTACTAGTAAGTAAAACCTATGGCATGTGAATTCGCGGATTTATCTAATCTAGGCACAGTCTGTTGCGTATTACTATATCCGGTCATTAATCCACCGCCCTGCTGTTGGTTCTACCCTTGGTGTCAAATCCGTACCATCTATGATTTGCTTGGGGGAGTCCAGCAAACATCTCGTTCAGATCACACAGCTTCTCGAGGAGAGAAATATGACATTCTCGTTCTGCTTGAATAAAAACTCAATGCTTATACTATGTGGATTAGGTTCTTTATATTACAGTCTTGATCTGAAACAGGAGAGCAGGTTAATGCAAGATTGTCGAAGGCTTGTCAATACTGTGGTCAGATTCCTGGAAAAGGCCAATGCTCCTGGCTCAGCCGACTTCAAAAAACTTGCTTCTTCCTTGATCAATTTGGATAGCCAAAGCCTGGAAAATAAAGCTACGTCAGCACTTTTACGCGCTTCTACAGCTATGTCCGCTCCAAAAATTATGAATGCAACACCATTTTCGTCTTTCATGTCAAGAAAGAAGCCACAACAACCACTATACAAGCACACCAGTGCTAGCATGAGCGCGGATGATATTGCAGCACAACAAGAAAAGCTTCGACGAGCTTCATTATCAAATCCTTCAGCTCACACCTCACAAAACCAAACCTCTTCGGCTCGATCATCTTATGAAGGCACCAGTACAGAGTCTCTTACGTTCAGACGCGGAAATCGTTACTCGCTTTCGCAACTGCCATCGGTTCCAAAGCCCCAATTCAATGCAGGTTCTAAACCCCTGAATTTGGATTATTTATCCTTGAGCAATACTCCACTTTCGTCACAGCCATCTTCGCCAACAATTTCGCGTACAGCTCATCCAGGTCCAGTCCCTCACAAACCTCACCTTATGTGCCCCAAGGCGAATAATCAGTTTGCAAGTGAATTGGGCTCGATACTTGATTCTATTGAGAATGGTCATGTCAACATATATAATGCTACGTACGGCGGACCAGCGCCTATTTTCACTTCACCAAATCAAACTGTCGTTTCAAATCCGGTATGCAATGATTGGTCGTCAGCTGTCTGGGATGATATGGCATATGAAATTATGCACGATCCATCAGCGGTCCCAGGACCTGCACAGAGTGTATTTAGTTCTAGTGGTGATAGCCATAGTTCGGGTGACGATATTTCCACTGATCTTGGGATGGGTGGAACTGCACCATTCGCACCCGAGCCTCATGTTGACTTTCTACTTCCAGAATTGAATTTTGGAAACACTCAATGAGATTCTCTTTTTGTTTTGTTGATCTTGGAGATATGTATATATATTTTCCTCGGGGTTTTGGAGAAGTATGGTTGGGTTTTTGGAGCTTGGGGATACCCATATATTTCGGATACTGGCGTTCAAACATGTGGGAGGATCAGCCTTAAAATATGATGATTATGAATGAGGTAGATTGGGATGGGTCGAGTTGGATTGGGATGGAATGGGAATGGTGGTTGTTTAGGTTTTGATGGTCGATGACTCCTTGCCCGGCGTTCTTAGATGCTACATTCTCACTTCATCAAATAATACCTACTCCCATGTGTGAGTAAGGTTGTTGTGAAAACTTTGTTCGAATTAAGAAAATTTAAAAATTTAAAACTCTTATTTTCGCGTTTGCATTGAGGTGTTGAATGGAGATTATGGTGCTGGTTTTATTTGTTCCTTCGAGTTGTCTATGTTCGTGGAAGGGAACTCCATGAACTCCATAGACTCCAGTTTAGTATTTTGGGG
>NGKG01000004.1:590314-614513 GCA_002162505.1 Myriosclerotinia scirpicola
GTGGATATAATCTTTTATTGTAATTTATTTTATTTCATTTTGTTTTTGCCGTGGGAGATTTTAAGCAGAAAGTGTTTATTTATATATAAATCCATGAATCCAAGTATGGGCTCTGTATTATAATAGAGCGAGCTATCATGAATGATCGCGGGATGTATGGGATGTATGGGATGATAATAGCGTTGATCTTGCAATTAGAGCTTTGAGGGTGCAAGGGACTCCAGGGCTGGGTATGTGGGTATGTGTTGAGTTGGGTTGACTCGGCTTTTCTTTCTGTTGGATTTGGGTTGGCTTGACTTGGCTTGACTTGAGTTGTGCGATATTTTGTTTGATGGTGATGGTGATGGTGAAAGGGAAGGGAAAGGGAAAGTATTTCATTGAAATATTTGGGCAATTTGTTTTCTTTCTTGGGAGAAAAATATCTCTTGCTGTGGGATGTCTATTAGGGAGACATCTATGGTCTGGTTTATAAAGCAAGGTAAAGCAAAGCAAAGCAAACACTCCATCCATTCTCATCTCATCTCATTCATCTCCAGCCCTCCAGCCCTCCACCTCTCCAGTCCCATCCCCAACCTACAACTTCGCCTTGACCTTCCCCTCCCCCTGCGCCCTCACCTTCCCCAATATGCCCTCCAACCTCGCCGCCTTCATCACATCGCCCTTCACCTTCAACTTGCCGCCCATAAACAACCTCTGCGCATTCGCTTTGCCCGCCACCAACTTTGCGAAATCGGCATCGCTGAGAGTCAGCGTGACATTGGCGTCGGCGACGCCGTGGCCGACGGTGCCTTCGTTCTTGAGATCGAGGTGCCAGGAGGCGGTTTCGCCCGCCGGGTTCTTGAGCGTGATGGCGAAGATGGCAGCGCCTTGTTTGAGGGCGTCGGCGCGCGCGCTGGGGGAGGTTTGTAGGAGCTGTGAGATTTGGTCGAAGGTGGTGGAGGAGGGGAAGGCGTCTAGGGAGGGAGAAGGAGGTTAGTGGGGGGTTTGGTTGTTGAGGTTGGGGTTGAAGTTGATGGGAAGGGGAGGGAGTGAGGGAGTGAAGGAGTGTTAGGAAATGAATGGGGCAAGCTTACCGTTCTTAAAAGACATGATTGCGATTATTGAGTCCTCAAGGTAGTTGATTTAATTTAATTTGATCTGATCCGATCCGATATAATTCAATACAATAATAAACCGTAGACAAAGATGACCGTGGAAATATGCATCAACTTCAACTCACGAATCGATACGAAGTACAACGTCGGATATATATATCCATGAACATAAGTGCAAAGTCCGCAAACAACCCTTGAGGTCGCATTCGCACGCATGTGATAATGACCGAGGTCCGATGGAATTGCGCTAATCTCCTTTTGGTACAATCCGGGGAACCCGTGGACCCGATTTTTCATGCATGAGACGGGTGAGCGTTGCATGTACATTGCACGCGCTGATTGGCCCTTGGAGGTTTCGGTTTCATAGTACGACGGATTTGATTTCCGATGTATTAGATATTCAATTTATTTTCTAGCTATCTAGCCATCTAGCCATCTAGATATCCATCTTTTAAATAACCATAACTATAACAATATCATATCATACAAAGATTTCTATACAAGTATTCGTTTTTCAAAAACCCATTCACACACTCACTCACTCACTCACTCACAATTACAATCACCCAAACAACACAAACAAAGATAACAACAAAAAAACTTTATCAAACACATCAATCAAACAAAACCTACTATCCGTCATATCCATCATATTCATCATATGTATTCTATTAAACATTATCTATTATCCATCCCATCCATCCCAGCCACCCAACCACCTAAGATCCAATATCCAATATCCAAAAAGCAACGCACTCCCAAACCATGAAGAAGTGGAAAGATCTAATCCAGAAAACCCTAATCTATCTATCCATCCATCCATCCATCCATCCATCCATCCATCCACGAATCAACCTAATAATTATCTTCTCTGATCCTCGCTGGCTAACCTATATTACAATTTCCAATTCCCAATATCAAATATAACAGAAGTTTATTAGAGTATCTACTCTCTTGCAATTTCTTTCCTGGGTATGGTTACTCCCTTTCCTTCCTCCCAGTTCCTGCTGCTCACTGCTCACTGCCCATTCCATTCCATTCTATTCCCCTCCTCCCTCCCCCTAAACCACAAACTCACATCGCACCCCTCACATCGCACCCCTCCCATCCCTCCTCGACCTCAACCTCTCCTCCACCCTCCTAAATTCCTCCACCCTCCTCAATTCCTCCACCCTCCTAAATTCCTCCTCCCTCCTCAATTCCTCTTCCCTCCTAAATTCCTCCTCCCTCCTAAATTCCTCCACTTCCTCCCTTCCCTCCCTCCACCTCCGCATCTCCCCATCCTCATCTCCCACCCCTGGAACCACAGCCGACTGCATCACATTCCCCTTCTTCATCTTGCGAATCTGGAGTGGAAGCGGTATCGGTACATCATCATCCCTATCTCTTGAATATATTGAATTATTCAAGGTTTGTGAATGAAAAGGAAGAGGCTGTCGATGTTGCTGAAGAATAGGAATAGGAGCTGTTTGCTGGCGCGCGCTCTCTCTCTCAATATTGGTAGGAACCTGTGGTGATGAAGTCGAAGGATGTATTTGTCGAGAGATGGAATCGCGCTCTTCTTGATACGTCTCCGGACTCAAACATACATCCCTATCCCGATCCCCATCCCCATCCCCATCCTCACTCCACCCCTTACTATTTCCTCTTCTCCAAAGAGGGCTAACCGGACCTACACCCCCTTTCAAATCCTCAAGTGAGGAACGCGGGCTCAAACCGGCTGAATCATTTCTTCGCAATGCACTGGCCTCAGTACCCAATGTATAATTTTCGTACAAATAAATTGGTACTTCTTCTGATACATCCCCTTCCACCAACTCATCCCCGCTAGGTGCTACAATTTCCTGTCCACATTCAATATGGTCCAAAGAAAACAACCCACTTCCATCCCTACCAATCTTAGGAAGAGCCGTTGTATGTTTCGCATAAGCTTTTGGAATTGCCGGAACCTCTGGAATATAATTTCCATGACTTGGCATCCGCGCGATGGGACTCCCAACTTTTCGTCGAGGTATCTTGGTGGATGTCTTGACAGGCCCATCATTTCCCCCTTCTTTGACCTTCTGACCGCGCGTAAATAGAGATAAAGTCGTCATTGTAGACGACCTCTCACTGCTCTCAGTGGCTAGATTAGCTGGACCCTGCACTGACACCTTGGTAAGGGATTCGGGCTTTGAAACGGGATTGATTTTTTTATTCCATATTCTAGGTGATGTTCGACCTTGGTCGCTACTTTTGAACTTGGGGGGCGGGGTTAGAGATAAGGGTAAAGCAGAATATCGTGGACCAGGGATGGTTTCATGTGAAGGCTCTTGAATATCTGGCAATGTAGGCTGGGTTCTTCTCTGTGCTTGGTGAGTATTAGCCAGGGTGTTGCTCCGGGTGATTTCGTTAGCCAAAGGGTGCCGAGGATATGGCACATTAGTTGTATTACTCCTCTTGGGTATATCAAATTCCCGAGGAGGAGGTTCCATCGTCGTGTTATTCCTCTTCGGTATATCATTACGCCTCGTAGGCTCGAAAAAGTCCTCGGTATGCTGCAAAGGCGCAGAAGACACTTTCTCCAAACCATTTTCATGCGCCCATCTAGCTCTCTCAACCCTCTCCTCAAGCTCCTGACTATATGGTGAATCCGCACTACGTCCCACAGCCTCTGATCCTTGAGACCGAAGAGGTATAGGTACAGTAATCGGCAGGGCTCCAAATCTGTTCAAAGAAGCCTGATGATGCAAAGCGCTCGGTCGAGTCGGCGTACGAACTACCGACGAAGGCAACGAAGCCCCTTTTAAAATCGCAAGTATAGGATCAATATTATGCGGTGTTATATCTACCGTACCTCCATCGCTCGACGCGCTGATCCTCTCCATTAACTCCTCTTCAGGCTGAGAAAATTCAGTATCTCGACTTAGTCTTTGGAATCTATCCGAGAAAGTGTCTTGACTCAATCGCTCTGATGTTTCATGGTAAATACTTTCACCATCATAAATTTCGGCATCGTCAACAAGGAGACCGGCAGCAATTGTAGATCTGTGCGACAACGGGTTGCGACCAATGACACCAATATACTCATTAGCAAGTGTATCCGAATCCCACTTTGGAAAGGCATTTTGTCCGCGCTTTTGAGGTATATCGATAGGTGCCGACGTCGCGTTCGATATCACTGCTTCTGTATTATGGCTAGCACCAGAAACGATAGACTTAAGACGGAGGCCTAAAGAGTTTTTGGACGTATGGTGTTCATATCCCGTAGCATCATCAGTCCTCCAATCATCCGGCGACTCACACAGCGAACTGTTTCCCTCCTGGTCTTCGGTCTTCTTGCTTCCCCAAAGAGTGCCTGCAATCGTATTGAACCTGCTGAGCTCTTTTTGTCTGACGTAACTTTGAGTGGGTGATTTATACTCACCTATTGTGGCTGTATCTTGCTCACTCCTGGGCCGAGCGATCATCTTTCTCAGACTTCCGAATACCTTTGGTTTTTTGGATTTGCCCTTGACCGGAAGACTTCGGGACTTAAACGCGTTAGGCCTAGCATCCTGCGAGCTTTCGCTCGTTAGGTCATATAGATTGTCGCCAGCTTCCGCGTCAAACTTGGCCATATCAGTTGCAGAACCACCGAGAGAAATATTCCTTAGGGCTTTCTCCTCGCGTTGGGCCTCCTCCGTTCCGTCCTGATACACCCTAACACCCTTCTGTCTACCACTCTCATCTCCCTTCGCCACAATATCAAACGTTCCTATGGCCAACATATAGTTCTTGTCCGTACCTTGCTTCCGGTTTCCTTTCTCTCCATCAACTGTGCTACTCTCAACTTCGTTCTCCTTTTCCACCCACTGCACCACGAAGTTGTCGCTCTCCTCGCCTTTGCACTTTCGACAGTCGTCGACAAGATGGACCTCTTGACCTGGTTCTTTACTGCACTTCTGTCGCCGTGTGCTGAGGTATGAAGGGCAGCGATGCGTATACTTTTGTTCGTGCTTGCAAATTGGTATGATTGTGTATGTACGGCACATTTCTGGTTCTTGTATATTAAAGAAGAAGATAGTTTCGAAAACATAGTTAAAGTGGATATGCAAATAATATTGCACATATTAAACAAGAGAGTGATTCTTTACTAAAAGAAATGATAATTTTTTTAGGAGCACTGGTGATTCAATGAGGAGAGGTCATTTGCTAGCAAAATCGAAATCATAACGACGAACGACTAATGGACAATTGCACTTCTATGATAGACTTTGAATCATTATCAGCGTCTCTAATGGCATCGACGAGACTTTCTTTACATACCATCGTCTTTAGCAGGATTTCTCGACCTCTTCACTATCTTCAGTTGGATAATTGAAGAACCTTGAAATTCCTATCGCACCGTGAATCATGCTGGGGGGTAATGTGTGAAAGTCTGCAGACCGCATGGGTGCTCGTCAAGTATCATAATAATCTATGTGAAGATGTGTCATGAAGACACAGCCCGATTGCGCTTCGATGTCTCATATCCCTCTTTAACCTTTTTCTTATCTATTGTAAAGCCATGCCTATACCTAAACAACCATGAAAACAGCATGGCCAATACGTTAAACCATATAATCAACATCCAATCCTGGAGTCCGAACATAACTTTATTCGAATCTGCAGAGTCGTATTCCTCACATACTTCCAAGTACTTCTTGGGATCGTCGGTAACAACTCCATCCACCTGCTTCTTGATACTCCATCTCATCCATTGCTCTTCATTGACGGTCCATACAAACACGGATCGTTTTGCAGCTCTGGTATCGGCCAGGAATTTGGGACCGCCCGGTCCGACTAAAATCTGACGTAGCATATTGAAGTTTATATTTGGTACGGATAGGAACTTCCGTGCATATCCTATCGAAAATCCAATGTGTGTTATGGGAAAATCGGGTAAGTAAGTGGCACAAAGGGGAATGTACTTGGCCTATGATGATAGTAGTCAGTATATCTTTGAGGTACGTAGAAGAATAGCGCAGAAGGGTAATTGGTGGGAAGGATTCTAGGTAAGAAGAGAATAACATACTGCCCAGCAGCCTAATAGAATTCTCTGATTCCAAGGTCTCGTTGGGTTGACCTCTTTAATTGTTGAAGCAATTAAACTCATTATTTGATCTGCATCATTATCAACCTTTTTGCTTTCGTCAACTCAATTTCTATCCAGAAGTCATTATATATGTGGTAAAGATACCTTGATATCTAATAATATCCATACGTCTTCTAGCCCGGGTGTGGTGAGGTATTCTAAGAGATCTCTGAGGCGGGGCATTGGTTCGTGAGGGGCCTGGACGGTGCGAAGGGTAGATATGTATGACCAGTCGCAATCTATGATCTTTTTGTCTTTTCCAAAACATCTTTTAAGACTCGGGTCCTTGAGAAGCGCGTCAGCCATCTTCCGCACCGAGAATAAATTTCTTGAGGTTATAACACACATGTGAAATAACCAAGACCCCGTCTTTCGAGATGTGCAAATCGGTCTCTATCGCATGTGCGCCCACCTCAACCGCACCTCTGAATGCGCCCATTGTATTCTCTGGATTCGCCGCTTTATATCCTCGATGCGCAATAGCTTGCGGGAGTATTCGACCTCGCCGATCCGGTTTGGCTAATGTGAAAGTTGCTGGAGCATTGTGAGCCATGATTCTAAGGATTCTCGGGTGAGGAACTCACAATAAGGGACCTCCATTTTCTCCTGCAGTAAAGGTTCTGATTCTGCCATTGTAAGTTTGTGGATAAGTAAGTCGTGAGATATATACACTCAGTAGCCTGTGTGATGAATCGTAAAGATGTGCAGTGTTAACTGCGGGTCGCGTTCATCGGTAGGAAGTCGGAAACCTTGATCCTGGAGGCACCTAAGAGTTTTTCTGGATATCAGACATTCAATGCGCATGGACAGTATCGTGTTCTATATATATATATAATTTCGACGAAACGATCACTTATTGAGTAATCCCTTTGGTAGACTTCCAGAATGGATGGTTGTATATCATAGGTAGTAGTTCTGAGGGGCTTCCTTTTCCCCAAGTATCAAAACTGCGATAGGTGACGGAGCAGCTGTATCCAAAGAAAAGCGTGAAATTCTATATAAAGTAGCGGTGATCAAAAGAGACAAGTAAAATGATAGATCAAGCTTGCTTCAATTGATTCAATTGCTTCTATTCATACTATGTGAATCTGATGTGAGATAGTATGGGAATGGGAAGGGAACAATGCCGCGTAAGAAGGTCGGTTTTGAATATGACGATCCCCAATTGAATTCCATGTGACGTAAGATTTACAGGAGATATACAAGACTGTGTAGTTTATGTACTAGGTAGATATTCAATTGATCTTTTAGAGTCTGACCATTGCTGCTATAAAACAAAGGATCAAAAAGAAGGTCGAGTTTTGAATTCATACTACTCATACTACTCATACTGTACCTACTACCTACCTAGTACCTAGTACATCCTACCTTGAAGTTGATCGACAGCTACAATAATCTCCCCCACAATAACCTTACACTTATTACTTTACCATCTAAAGCTAAGCGCTGCTACCCACCCAGAAGCGAAGAAGCTTACTAATTATATCATCTTGACTTTTCAAATTCATATACCTATTCAGACAACTTCATAGGTACTTTGCTTCTCCTTAACTACTTACATTAATCATATGATTGATTATTGATTCTCTCGCAATGATCAATCAAATTCTCCAAATTTAGATTTGGTAACTAATATGGCTTCGTTGAAGTTTCATCAACCATTTGAAACCAGTCTTACGCACGAGGTTTGATGCCAAGGAGATCATCCAGACGGGTCAAGATGTCACTTCAATCTTATCTGAATCTGTCACATTATTTGTGGAAAATTATTTTCATGTCACTAAAAAACAACTCGTTGCAGATATTAAGCATATACATTGAACATACAACTGAACTGATCTAGCAGCTGTCGCGGATGGTATCTTAAGCCTACAAGTTTAACGTATAACAGAACCAGAAGCATACGTTCTTCATCATCATCATCATCATTCCCTGATGTTTCCTTTACACAATTTCCAATTCAACTCCTCGCATTAGAGTTTCGACACTTTCATACATGCATACTTACAATGCAAACCAGTACACACTTAAAATCGCAACAATTCAATCCCGTGCCTGTAGCACGCTCTCAAGTCCGTCTTCAATAATCATAATCCACCCCCTCAGCCTCCTGAAGGCCAACGATGGCATTGTCAGATCTTTGCAGTGAACCGCCGAACTCTTCTCTTTCCTTTGTTTCATAGGATATCGTCGGGTGTGTTAATTCTTGGGATTGTCTGCTAGTCACGGTATGATAACCTTCATAGGCAGGGAGCTGGCCAGATAAGATTGGGGTTCGAGATCCACTTTCTTGCACTTCTGTCGTCGAGGAAAATACGGGATTCTCGCCATGGAGACCTTGTTGGATGTCAAAGGGCTGTTGGCAGCTTCCCAATAAACCCAAGAAAGTATCGTCTGGAAAACCGAAGGCAATATAATCACTGTTCAAGTCCCAGGGATTCCCTAGGCCCGTATTGCTGTCAAGTTTTAGACCGTTGGATCCTATACCTAATTCGCGCTCGTTGGATTCTTGGGGAGTAAAAGTCTGTAATTGCTCAAAATCAAAAGCAGTAGGTTGGGAAGGGGTCGGTGCTTGCGCATGACTTCCGTCGAATCTGAAATTCTTCTGGCCCGAGAAACTTGGGCAATCTTGAGTTCTTGTCGCCTCTTGCATGGAATTCAATCGACCTGGTACTTTCAGCCAATGTTTTTGTCACAATTAATCCCACTTACGCAGTTTAGTTGGCCGTGATTCTTCGGTCTCTTCGGGAACAACATCGTCTCCTTGTATCTGTGGCCTTTCTCGATCTTGGTTTTCACGAGGTCTTGGTCGTTTTGGTGGACTTCGCACCGGACTCGCAGCATGGGTTGGAGACTTCTCAACCTCATCGGGGGGTGGGGAGTCTGTTTCACTACATACCGGATCTGCTTGAGTTTTGGTGCAATCGTCATTCGACATTTCCAAGTTGACCTCCAGACCTTCTGATGATCTCGGACTCACTTGCTTGATTAAAGCAGATGCATGATTCTCATCAGTCCCACTGGACTCAACCAGGGGGATTATTTGGCCACAGTCCGGCTTTGTCACTTTCTGATTGGTGCAAAGATGTCTGAGCAATTTCTTGTGGTTGAACCAATTTCCACAACTGGCACATGGTTCACAAACTATGGTTGTTGGTTAGCTGATAGTCTAGTATAGTACGCACTAGCCCTACTATACCTTGGAATTTTAGGTGTCTCTTGAGGCCCTCAAAATATTTGAACGTTGCGCCACACTTTTCACATATTGGAGGGGCTACTTCGTCATCCACTTCAGGAGATATGTCGTCTTGGGCATTCAGCCGCGTTGATCTCCGGGACCTTTCTGGCAACTTGTTTAAAGCCGTCCGCGGTATTTTCCCTTGGGCAAGTGCCGGCACTTTAACATCAATCTCATTGCTTGCGATTTCTACCAAGAGATCAAGGGCAGACACTTTCCCTCTCTTGCTACTGCACAACTCCGCTTTGGTGTCCTCTATCTTCTGATGTAGTTCATGCTTATCAACGTCCGACCCTCGAGAATATTTTCCACCACATGCAGAACAAGGAGGCTGACACCATGCAGGCTCTACAATCCGTCAGCTCTGTCAGTCTCACTTTAAATTGACTCACTCTTTTCCAGATGCTTTTTAAACAGTGTTTCTGAGAACTCGTTCAAGCAAGTTGAGCAAGAGTTTGAAAGTTTTGTAGTTTTATCGCTGGGCTGACCTGAGTTTTCCCGGGCTTCCCCGACCTGCTTACCAGCTTGATTACGGATTGGTGCCATTATACCCGACTGCAAATTATTGTTAGCAAGCGACTTGGGTTGGCCTATAGTAATTGCTGTATCCCCAATGACTGGGCCGACTTTCTGTTCTTTAAGAATATTACTTACAGCCCGATTCTCTCCAAGTCCGTTTCTTGATATCGGATCAACTTCTTCGTCGGCATCCCAATGGCTTTCGTCAAACTCTGAACAACTGTCAGTCCTGCATATTCTGTATTCAAGCAAGCTTCGTTTTCTTACCTTTTGAAATCATTATTACGCTTTTGAGACAACATTTTTTCTCGCGTAAATCTACTTTTGGCAAGATGAAATTCCTTTGTTTGACCATAGCATCCGCAAAGTCATTCTTTTCGATGGAGGATTCTGCCTCATAAACATACAAGGAGGCATGTTTCCAAGCTCCACAAGCCAACTCTTTCCCTGCTTTCTCAGGTGCAGCAACGTTTTTCACGACCGGCATAGCTTCGGCTGCTGGCGTTCCTGGTGGGTAAATGACAAATTCATACTGCTGCTCAGTAGCAATAGTTATGGCTTTGAAATTCAAGGCTGTTTTAAACAACTTTCCCACAGTACCTTCGGCGTCATCCCATATTTCACTGAGAAGTTTTTCGGAATCATGTGGGGGTCTGCAAAGTGGACTGAGAGCCCTGGAAAATCGCATCACAAGATTCTGTGTTTGCTCACGTAAATCCTGTTCCTTGAAAGAGGGATCCCGAATTATACTAATGTAACTGTCCAGGGCAAATTTGCGAGCGTATTTCCAGTCAACTGAAAGGATGAGATTAACATATGGTCCTAAATCAACAGAAATTCAAGGAATACCTTTTTGTGACATGACTTCAATTTGTGCCCTCGACAGGCGATTTTCCTTGAACCCTGGAAAGTCAGTCATGAATACCCATTGCTTCACTGCTGCCAATGCAAGGCCACGAAATAAGAGTTGTCCATCAAGATTCTTCATAGCTCTCTCAAGATCCAGATCTGTTTTAGTACCAAATAGAACATTGAGAAGATCTTGGAGGTCAGATTTGACTTTCACAGCATTTAAATCAACGTGCAACCTTATCCCGTTCTTGTGCATTATTGACTCCAAAGCTGATCTCATTATGTCCATGCATTTGTTGTAATAATTAGGACCTAACCGTATTTCATTCTGACGAGACGTATTTTTGAACCTTTCGTCCTCCAACTTTTTGATGCGTTGACTTTGCCGCCAATTTTGTTGTAATAGCCCGTACAAAATCGTCTCGCTTGGATCTTTGCTCATCATCTCCCTTCTACTCCGTGCATCAATCAAATCTTTATTCTGCGCCTCAACTTTGAAGATTTGATACTGGAGTAACTGGTTCTCTTCCTGGTAGTTGGCGACAACAGCTTTCCAGTGCCCGAGGAGTTCAAAGGAAGAAGAGTCCGTTTGAGATCGAGACTCCATACCTGAACCAGATTTGTTCAGTGGATTATCGTGCGTCGAGCAGTCTTGCTGACCTTCCTTGCGGTCTTGCGGATCTTGAGATATGTCTCTAGGACGGTAGGGTGAATTTGCGGGAGTTCGGGTGGGAACTACCGACTGAGCACTTTGGACGGCGGTGGTACTTTCTTCTCCTTTGGTGGATATTCTCTCGAGTTGGCTTTTGAGAAGATAATCTTCACTGCTACCGAAAAGAAAATTCTTGGGAATACTTGGAGATTGCATGGTGATGATGATAATTGAGAATGAATGGTGGTATTAGGTATTGATTTTATCTGGTCAACTTGTGCATATACGCTCAGTTTATCTGCCCTCGAAAATACTGGAAAATGTCTTCCCTTTTTAACTTCTGGCGAGAACCAAGAATCTTGCTTGATTTAGAGCAGAATAAAGTGTATGGGAGCAGAGGTTAGATATCGACAAAGCCCCGCGAAGTTGCTTTATGACCGATCATATTGGGTTTCGGCACTCGACTGCAAGTGAACGCAAGATCAACAAACCCAATTGGCGCTCGATCATTGAAATTTGTCGCGCTTATAGCGGCAGCACAGATGCGTGAGGTCTGCAAACGAAATCAGATTCAAGGGGTTACACAACCTTTCGGCTCTGTACTACGTATGCTGTTCGGCCAAGAAACCAGGCCCCTTTGCATATTTGATCAACGTTACTTTATGAGTCAACCGAACTTATATCAAATCTTGGTACCGAGCGGGACGGCTTATTAAAAAATGGCAGAAGCATATAACTACTTTATGCAGGGCGCTTGAATAGGTGACATTTTCAAACGGAAACCAGGTTGATGGGAAGTGACATATATATCTGCGAGTGCGCGGGAATTGACAGAGGTCTAATGGAATTTTCCGTTGGAATCCTTCATTGTCAACCAAACATGCCATATCGAAACGGTAGACGCTTGGATGCGTCGGCTTTTTCCTTCTTCTTCTATAGTAATTATATAATAGCTTCCGCCTTCCATTAATGATTGGACTATGTTTATTTTGGCAATTACTACTTCTTCTTGAACACAAATGTCTTCCGTTTGCATTGACACACACGACTCACTCCTAAGGGTTTTCGGTCCTTTTGACAAAGCAAACTACTGCTCGGCCTGATCTTGTGTCGACGCGCTATACACAATGCAACAGAGCTCGAGTGTTGAAATACTGTAAATTCTGTGACTCATATTGCTAGCTAAGAAAGGATTCTTAAACTAGATGTTGGTATGCAGAAGGCTGGATGGATCCTACTGTAGAGTATTTGAGTTAGGATCATGGAATAATTGCAATCTAGAGGGTCTATATTATCGACAGATGGGTACGCTATGATACTAATATGATATCTGATCGTTAGCTCATCTTCCACTCTATTTTTTGAGCCCAACAAAAGGAAGATTGGGCTCTGACGGAATTCTTTCATGCCCGGCTATATGCATACATGCTAGACCGAATTGCCTCAAATGAGTCGTCATCCGAATTCCCCATTGATAGCTATCCTGATGGGACTCATGGGATATTGGTCTGGCTCCCGGTTTCATCAGCAACAGTCCCGCCTCCACGAATTATGTTGTCATCGGTCCGATCAGAGGCCTTGTTTTGTGGTAGTTGTAATATTGTTAGAAATCGGAATTTCTTTAGTGAGTCTGATGGGTGTGCCAGTTTCAACCCGATCTTAAGAACATGTGATCCCGCGTCAAGCTCCACTTGTGGCTCAGCCGAGAACCATGCCTTTTGCCGATTCAACTAATTTGTCGACACCAAAAGTAAATACCGGCAACAACATTTTCGCGCTCTCATTTTACGTTTCCGATTTGTGGATAGTTTCCGCCTTTCCAACCCCACTAAATAGCGATGGAACTTGCACTTGAAGTAATATTGTCAAGCGACTTATCACCAAATAAACATTTGCTTCTAAAGTACTTTGTCGAAGGTGCAGTAAACTCGGAGTTGGCCGCAAAGTACTTGACTTCGATTCTGAACCTCAACCAAGATGTTGAGCCTCAACTTATTCGATTCTTACTTGACTGGAGAAAGCTTGCCGAGAGGTGTTGGTGCTCCACAATCCTGGAGAATTCTCCTCCCCTTTTGATCAAACCTGATGATATCTAGTCACCACTATCGATTCAATACCTAAGCGCCTCGAGGGTCTACTTCATGAGAGAGATGGTCCTCGCTGTACTTTAACCAGTGTGCGACATGAGGACTCAATTGCGCTTGTGGAATCTGCGCACATGATCCCTCCCTCAGTGCTTGATGGTATTGAATCGGCCAACGAAGTAGGTTAGGTTAACACTCTCATAATCTAATACACCAAATATTGCCGTTAACAAAGACCAGGGGCGCCTTCTCCAAATATTGGAGGCATTTCTGACACCCTCTTATGTGGCGCAGCTGCGTACGTATCTTTCAGCCGAAATCGAGAATGATGAAATCCATCTCAAAAATTTATGGCGCCTCACACCGAGTATGCACAAGGCTTTTCGGGCGGGTCATGTTGCGATGAACTTAAAAACTTACCCGAGTATCAAGCGAATCGAGGAGAAAGAGATGGTAAATAACAATACCCGTAAATCTGAGTTCTGTATTGAGAGGCATTACATAGTACGGACTATCCAGGCTCTTTCCCGAAGAATGCTGGGGCCTTTTTCTTGGAGATGGCACCGAATGGCGAGAAAATTCACTCTCTACGCGGATAACCACACCTGACGTGAAACGACTGCCTCTACCAAGCTCTCATCTCTTCGAAATCCATTCTCGATTCGCCACTGCATTGCATCGATTTTCTATTGACGACAAGATATCCAAAGGGTGGCCAAGGGCTCGTCACTTTGATATACTCTCGGATTTTCAATTTCCTCCAACCAGACGGCTTTTCTGTAACTTATGGCTTTGTTTGCCTTCTACAGCACGTGTATATTGCTATCGCTATTTAGTACGATTCGGAAGATGGCTATATGGACCAACCGGGGCACCGTTAGTTGACCGAGTGCCTTTAGGGCTTTACATCAAGCGGACCACACGTTCTGGCCAGAACGAACCAAATGCCCTCAAACTAGTTGAAAAGTACACATCCGTCCCGGCGCCACGTTTTGTCGATGTTGTAAATTACGGAAATGAGACCTGCCTCGTCATGACGCGCGTTCCTGGTCAACAGCTCCGACGTATTTATCACTTGATGTCTTATACTGAGCGTAATCGTCTTGCAGATGACTTGGCTGATTATGTTGCTCAGTTAAGAGAGATTCCTAATGCTACGGCATACATGATTGGCGATACATTGGGAGGCCCAGTAATCGATCATCGGATTCCCAATGGTGGAATTGGAGGTCCTTTCAATACCGAAAGCGACTTTAACAATTTTCTCGTCAGCCATATTGAGTCTACTCCTGCTAGAGCTCTTGGCGAAGAGAATGTACCTAGGAATCATCGCTCCGTGTTCACTCATTCGGATCTTCATTGGTCGAATATCTTGGTAGAGCAAGGAAGGCTGGCTGGGATTATCGATTGGGAGTGCGCGGGATTCAGGCCAGAGTATTGGGAATTTACTAAGGCTATGTATGGAGTGTTGTGGCATAAGGATAGGGAGGAACTTGTAAAGAGGGCGTTTGGGGATGGGTATGGAAAAGAATTGGTGGTGGAGATGAAGTTGTGGGATATGACTCCTTTTGGAGTTTGAGGCTTGATGTGGGAAGGAATCGGTTGTATTGTTCTTGCACTACTTGAGAACTGTAAGTACACTCTAGCCTTTTGGAGGCAGTTTGGGGTCCTTATGATTACATACTTCTGGTTCCGGAAGGCACACACGTATTGGCGAACTGAGCCTAGAATCATACGAGAAGTTATTTGCATCTTTGGAGTCGCTTACTCTCTATCTGCAAATTGCACGGAGACGAGATGGACATGGGACTTCTACTGTAGTAGTTTGGAATATGCATATCGAACCCGAATGCTTTCAAAGATCCTGCGTAAAATTACTCTTCTAAATCACCTCAGGATTCCAAACCATTCCAGTTCTCCAATCATTTTAAATAATCCAATCTTTTTCCATTATTAAGATGTATCTGAATATTTCACACCACCATCCATATCCCTTCTCAATGTCCCAAATGCACCACCCATGGGCCATCAATACTTTGCTCAGACTAGTTCTCCTTCTGCAAAGTTAGCGCCTCTACAGAAGACGGTCGATTAAGAAATGATACTATAAAGATTTTTTGCGACAGTCGTCTTCGCAGCCACCAGCCAGATAGTTGCTTTTTGCAAGTTCCTGACATTCATCTCGAATCTTTCTGATAACTTCGGTAGTAGGTATCGGCTTCCTTTTTTTATATATCGTTAATTGTGATATACAAGCTCATGAGATCTAAAGCTAAGGGGACGACATCTTCGTTTCCACGTCCGGATCTGTTTTACGAAAGAGATATGTGAGGGGCGAGGGGAAGGTAAGTGAGTTTAAAAATGCAGTTTTACGAATAAGTACCTAAAGGGTTTGGTTAAATCGATGAGCAGGAAAGTCAGAGAGGGGAGATTGAAGTAGAAGGATATGAAGCAGATGACGATTAGAATTTTTATGCTGTGGGTGACTGATTGAGAATTTTTCTGTGTAGGATAGTCAATTTCGTCTTAGAAGTAACTCATTATGATTTCTCGCTCAATAATGATTATTATAGGTAATCAGTTATGACTGAAGATGTCCAAAACACTCAGTAGAAACTCTTTGCTATAGCATGCAGGCCGCAGCCTGTTTGTGCACTGGCCAGCATCACGAACATCGCGGAATATTCTTAAAAACAGCTCCATATACCAACACAAAAAACACCAACAGCTCCCAGTATTGACACACATCAGCTCATATCTCTACCTCTATTGCTTCGCTCCGAGGATCTGTGTTGGTTATTCTTCGACCCGTTTGAACGTATGGCTACTATCAGCTCTGCGATAGACGCAATCTCATCTGCAGATCTGTCACCAACTGAACATTCGCTGCTGAAACATTTCATCGAAAAAGCAATCGAGCCTGAAGTAGCGGCACAGTATATACAGTTGATAATTGGCCAAAATGAGAACGATGTGGAAAATAGTTTGCGTAAATTCAAACATGACTGGAGGAAGTTGGCGAGCCGCTGTTAGTACAATAGCCAGTCCCCACTCAGAATATACTGACAATCGATAGTGATGGCCGTCGACCCTGTTCCTAAGCGCCTTGACACTTTGATTCGAGATAGAGACGGGCCATATTGCACCGTGACCATGTTCCGAGAACATGATGCGAGACCGGCGCCTAAACGTGTTGAGTCTGCTCACGTGATTCCTCCCTCGATACTGCGAGATATTGAGACCGCTGAAGGGGTAGGTATTCTTGGGAATACCTTTACAGGGGAAAATGAAGTCTAATCATGAAATATAGGGACGCTTGATTCGAATTCTAGAAGCCTTCCTTTCCACATCTCATGTCGATCGGCTGAGAACATTGCTATCTGATGATATTCAAGATGATGCGATCTCCTTACAAAATCTATGGTTACTTTCGCCGAGCATTCACAAAGCCTTCCGTAATGGTCACGTCGAAGTACGGAAAATTGATCACCCCGATAATATGGATACCGATGCCTTACAAGTAGGGACTGTAAGTCGTGTTGTGAAAGATTAGTAACTGTTAATTAACTGTAGTCATAGTATCGATTGCGAGGGAAGTCCCCAGAGCAACCTAGAGATCTTTTCTTCGGCAATGGAGTTCCATTTTCAGGATCTCAAAATGAGATATTTCGCATATCTACAACAAATCCTAAAGAACTTCCTTTGCCGAGCGACTTTCTTTTCGACGTCCACCGCCGTTTCACTTCTGCCCTCCATCTTTTCAGCATCGAGGATAAAATCAATCGCGGCTGGCCCAAACCTAGCATTTTGCAAAAACTATTTGGATTGCCTATCTCGATCTTTAAAAGAGCTTTTCACAGTTTGTGGTTGTGGGTACCAACCTCTTTAAGATTATACTGCTATCGTCACATGATGGCAATTGGAAAACGGCTGTATGGACCGGAGGCAGTGCAATGGGTTCAACGAGCTCCTTTTGGACTTTATATCAAAGAAAGGAAAGGAACCGCCTGGAATGAATCGAATGCCCTCAACATGGTCGAGCAATACACCTCTATCCCGACCCCGCGAAGCGTTGATGTTATCAATGATCCAAACAAAGACACTACTCTTTTAGTTATGACACGAGTAGATGGTCGAAGTCTACAGGACTCGATCCATCTAATGTCCTATACGGAAAGAAACCAATTCGCAGATGATCTCGCAGAATATGTCTCACAACTGAGGAAAATCCCAAACACCACCCCCTATCTTTTCGCCGATACGCTAGGTGGACCTATGTATGACCACCTCATACCGAATCGAATCGGCGGTCCTTTCAACACGGAATCCGATCTCAATGCATACAAGATCAGCGAGGTAGGCAATGGTTTTCCGCTAGCGGAAGTTTTTGGCGGGGAAGAAAATGTACCCCAAGGCCACCGATCTTTCTTCACCCATTCCGATTTGCATTTCTCCAATTTAATGATGGATCAGGGACTTCTTTGTGGTATTATAGATTGGGAATGTGCTGGGTTTAAACCGGAATATTGGGAGTTCACGCATGCTATCTTTGGGGTTTGGGGACGCAAAGATTTGATGGCGTTGTTTAGAAGAACGTTTGGAAATCAATATGATGAGGTTCTTAAGACCGAAGAGAGGTTGTGGAGGATGTCGCCTGTGTTTTGAGTAGTGTGCTGATATCATAATTTCATTTTTTCTCTACTAATATCATGAAATGGTATTGAACACTGACTCTCAACCATAACTGGACAGCCGGGACCAGAAAACTTTCCTCTTCCTTCTGTTCTCAGGGTCTCCCATCTACATATTATCCGAACTAGTCAATTCTCGAGGATGCGAGTGTTTGAAATACCGTGGACCAGGCCTCCCTCGTTGTGAGAGTACACTTCAAACTACAGGAATGGAACTCTTTTTCAAAAACCCACTTAAGGGGNGGGGGGTTCTCTCGAGGCTCAAAAGTTCTACGCACCGCAATCAAATGAAAAAAATTCTATATCCCTCTATACTCTTCCCAAATTCCTAGCAGTTCTCAGGCTGCTTGAAAATCTCCAAAAACTGTAGTTTGAGTAAACAGTTCTCAATCTTGAACAGAATCAATAGGCTGTCACTTGGGTACACAATCCTCAAATCCATTCCCCGAGTCAAGATGGATCTAACTCAACATCAACATCAGTTTTATAACTTTTATTCTCACTCATTGGCACTGCAACTAATATCCAATCAAAACTTCCACCTACCAACCAAATCATCTTTCCAAACTTCAACCTCATTTGTTTATATCCCCCTTTTCATCTCCCATGAGATATGCGCATCTATATCCTACCTGGGATATTTGATTCCTATGAGATGATTACTCTACTTTCTAGAGGTAGAGAAAAGTGATATATTAATATTAATATCTACCACCCAACTCGTACCGAGCGACTTAACTCGGTACCGGTATATGATCCCCGGACCTCCTAGCTTACAACTGTGACTTCCGAAAGCTAAGTTTTTGTATCTGAGAGACAATGCTATTCGTGAAAAGAGTCCTGCATACCTACACTATCGGAACGAAGGTTCGAAATCATGGATTTTCAACTACGTGACGAATCTGGCTGATATTCGAATCAAAATTGTTCCGACAGAGGCACCTCAGTGGACGGAAAGGTCTGCTAATCCTTTTCTTTAAGCAATTGCTACATCCACGAATATGAATGACAATACTCAATAAGCGTACGTTTCACGGAGGAAATTTCTGTAATACACTTTAAAGAAAGCTGGACAGGACTGAGTTGCGATGATTGTGTCACGCTTTCGTGTACCGACACAAGATTCACACTTTTCATACTTATAACGACTTGTTGTAGATGAATTTCAATTAGCCCTTGAAATCTACGATTGTAGATCTAGGGAAACGTTATTTCGACTGTATATATACGAATAGGGAATTTTGGATCCACAAAGTAATCATCTGATCCCGCAGATGTTTTTCCCATAGAGAAGCTTCCTACGCATGAGATATCCCAACTATGCATGGGATCGGCGTCATCTCGTACAAAACCAGCGTGAGCCCTGAGCGCATGGTTTTGGCTCAAGTAGTGCGTGACATCACACTACTTGTCTCTCCTGTGAGCCAGGAGCCGAGATACAACCATCTATAACATCGGCGGGGAAGTAGCAAGTCGAGAGATCAGGGTAGTTGTATTGGCAAAATTAATGCTGGTTCCTAGTTCTGGAATCTGAACCGTATATGGTGGATAGACATACCCCATCAGCTTTAAGTGTGTCCATAGCGTATGTGATCTCAGCTAGACCTTGCTCTGTGTCTATCAAGCCGGGGAGACTAGTGAAGATTACAATTTTCTCCGGTGCCGCATCCCGAAGTTCAGCTTTATACCAGTTCAACTTCCGAGGCGAGGTAGAATGAGACCTTTCCTTTCTGAGTGCATGCACCGAGAGCCGTGACGGGAGTATTAGGCAAAGAATACTCATGGATACACACATGAATGCCCCTATCCCCCAGAGTGCCATCGATTGGTCCGTGCAAGATTTCTTGAACGACAAAGTCTGATTGGCCATGTCGTTTTGCATCTTGTCTTGACCAGTTAAATGCCAAGACCGGGAATCCGATTATCTTTTTGTCGAGATTAGAGCTATATTTAAGGATGATATAATAAGGTATGATTGTATTTTTATAGAGCATAGACTATAGTCAGCCTTTTGCCATGGGTTGTTCGGTATCTTGGTCCCGTCTCATCGGACTAGCATCATAGCGAGGTCCGTATATCCGGCCTGATGCTACGCTACAATCCGCATCGTGACAGCCCAGCATCCATTCTCCATTTGACGATATTACATGAAGATCACACATAAACGACTCCAAGTTTCCAGTAAGATTCAAGAAATCGAAGGTGCTCGTCGGTGGAATGCTTCGGGCAATCGTTACACTTACAGCAAGCAGCAACAGTATCTAGTCCTTCATTCCCACATCTCCTCATTGGAACTCTCAGATGGCCGAAGTAGTGGATATTCTGATCTGTGGTAGTGGCTCAGCGGGGATATGTGCAGCAACCTGGCTTGCAAAGTGTGGGATACGATGCAAGATCATTGACTCGCGTTCGGAACCTTTGCAAATTGGACAGGCCGACGGCGTCCAATGCCGCACGGTAGAAATTTTCGAGAGCTTTGGGGTTGCAGACCAATTGCTTCGTGAATCATACCACGTGTTAGAAGTTTGCTTTTGGTCTGATGCTAGTGAAGGTGGTTCCATTGTTCGAACGCGACGTGCGGCTGATACTGCACCGGGATTGTCGCATCAACCACACGTCATTTTGAATCAAGCTAAAGTCCATGAGATTCTTATCGATGCGATGCGGGGCTTCAATGGTCAGGAGGTGGAATACGGGTTCAATGTAACGAACGTTGAGATCGACAGCATCGCTGCAGCAAATGATCCAGAATCGCATTGTGTTACCGTGACCACCATGAAAGATGGGAAAGAGCATAAAATTCGTGCCAGATATGTTTTGGTAAGTTCCCTCGTCTGTAAAGCTCGCATTATCTTGATATTTTTCAGGGCAGTGACGGTGCTCATAGCACGGTGCGTCGATCTTTGGGTTATCGTATGATTGGGGACAGTGTCGACTCTATCTGGGGTGTTATGGACATTCTCATACGGACCAACTTTCCAGACATCAGAAAAAAATGCGTAATACAGACATCAAAGGGCAGTCTTCTTATTATCCCACGCGAAGGTGGCAAAAAGGTTCGATTCTATATCGAGCTTGGCTTTGGTACTCCCGTAAAAGATGTAGCGCTTGAGGATCTACATTCTGCCGCTCAGGCAATCCTGCATCCGTACGAGGTAGATATTGCGACTACTTCATGGTGGTCTGTATATGCTATCGGTCAACGCCTTGCAGATCACTTCAATCTAGATGATCGAGTCTTCCTCACCGGTGATGCATGTCATACGCACTCACCGAAAGCTGGCCAAGGCATGAATGTCAGCTTACAGGATGGCTACAATATTGGATGGAAATTAGCAGCTGTGCTCAAAAAACAAGCCACGACAAAACTTTTGACGACTTATGCTGAGCGCCAGCAGATTGCTGCCAACCTGATAGATTTTGATCGTGCATTTGCAAAATCATTCTCTACCAAGACAAAGCCTACGGGAGGAAAGCTATTCAGCGACGTGTTTGTTGAAGCGGGTCGATATACAGCAGGTTTGGCGACTAGGTACGACACATCCCTTATCACCAACCCAGAAGACAGTAAACAGTCGCTTGCGGAAAATATCCTCGTCGGCATGCGATTTCCAAGTACGCAGGTGGTGCGGTTCTGTGATGCCCGCCCCATGCAATTAATGAAGGCACTTCCTTCCGATGGCCGATGGCGCTTGGTTCTTTTCGTAGGAAGAGTTGATGACCTAGATCAACATCAGGTTTGGAAAAATGTTAGTTTGGAACGAGATATCCTGCAATTCCAGAATTCTAACGTCATCGCAGCTAGGAGCGAAGCTCTATGCGCAGAAGGGTTGTATTCCAACTTTCACCCCCTCATATACAGACATCGATAGCTTGATAGAAACCATTCTGGTCTTCTCAGGCTCCCGCCTCAAGCTCGAACAGGAGCAGATTCCCGCTTGCTTCTCGCCTTTCACAGGAAAATTACAGATTCGTGGTAGGTGTTAGTGCAAAGCCTTACCTCACAGCTGCTGACAACAATCAAGATTTGCACAAGGTTTTCGTGGATGATCAAGCTTATGACTTGACTCACGGTCAAGCGTATAAATTTTATGGTGTTGATCCGAGGAAAGGAGCCGCGGTCATTGTCCGTCCTGATCAGTGTAAGCAAGCCCGTACTCCCTTATCAAGTGCTTTTCATGTTCAGTTATATTGATTGCAATTAGACGTGTCAATGGTTGTAGGACTGGAAGATTATGATAAAATCGAGGAGTTCTTCGGGGGCTGGGCTGTGTCGAAAGACTGAAACATTTTTGTATACAAGTGAAGGTGCTGGAATTTCAATTAATTTGATATATGGATTTGTTGTTCCATAAATTTCCTACAAGAAAACCAAATATGTATGATTTATGTGTAACCTATGTAAGAGCACCGTGAACAGATCCACACGCACCGAGTGGGAAGTCGCGGTAAAAAGATCATGGAATGAGAAGTATGTAAAGTATGTAGGACGAAGCGTCTATAATAATGTTAATGGCGTTCATGAGACTTTTGAGGAGAAAATTAGAAGAAAAAATATATACAGATTGCGCAAGAGTTCTGGAATATACATACATGTTGTATCCGCGACGGTTTGTAACAAAATTACCTACAAAATTCATGTTTCCCCATATTAATCAAATTTCCCGATAATTTCCCAGTAAGGGAACCCTAAAAGAAAACTCAATCGAGTAATCTGGACAGGTAGCCCTACGAAGCGCCTTCGGCTGGAACAAGGCGGTTTTCGTCGTAAGCAGTGACCTTCCGTCCATTCAAACAATCATCTTCGACTTCTTCTTTGGTCTTATAGCCAAGGAGATCACTTTCTATTACGCCCACCGTGCATTTCATCACCCAAAATTATATGCCAAGATCCACAAAAAGCACCATAAATTTACAGCACCGATGGCATTCACGGCATCATACGCTCACCCAGTTGAGCACGTTATAGCCAATATACTACCCGTCTTCTTACCCTTGGCATTGAAAAGAACTCACCTACTCTCCTATTGCATTTATGGAGCCTTTGAGTTTTGGGAAGCGGCGGCCGTTCATAGCGGGTACGATTTCGTGAGGATGCCGGCTGCCGACATGCACGACTTGCATCACGAGAAGTTCAGGGTGAATTATGGTGCTTATGGTTTCATGGATTGGATCCACGGGACGAATGTTGTGGGCTGGGATCGACCGAAGCAAGCTTGATGGGTGAAGGCGAGATTGATAGGAGGATGGAAGGATGGAATGTATTACGGTGCGGCTCTTAGTTTCATAGATTGGATCCACGGAATGGATGTCGTGGGCTGGGATCGACCGAAGCAAGATTGATGGGTGAGGGCGAAATTGATGGGAGGATGGAAGGGTGGAATATATTCGAGTGCCGACTGGGACACCATTTATTGCCATGAAGACCTTTGGCTTACATATAAATATGTTCGACCTCAAGCTGAAGCTGTACGAGATAATCAGCGTCATAAGAACCGATAGAAGTAAAAGAAATTGTTCCGTATTAGAGATAGAATTAGAATTCGCTACAAATGCAATCAAACAATTTAACGTTTGACTTTGTAATATTGACATTCATGAAATTAGATTACTCTTTCTAATGAATCTTTGGCTGGTCACATAAGATGAGATGAGAATTTCTAATAACTAACCCCTTCGCAGGTTTATAAAGAATCAATGTCACATACCTAGGTAGTAGCCAGCACTCCCGTACCCGAAGGCTAAGCGGCTCGACCCTTTTAAGCTACGCGAGTCTTACTCCTACAGTAAATATGACTTATACCAAGCTCCGCTGCCTCTAACCTCGCCTAAAACCCATCTCCATCTATAAAATCACAATTCAAACACCAACACCATCAATAATATCTTCTACAACCTCTCCTTTCAAATAAAAGAAACACATATACATAATATATCCATACATAACATATCGTCAAAATCAAAAAATTAGTAT
>NGKG01000004.1:620090-639448 GCA_002162505.1 Myriosclerotinia scirpicola
AGTTATCAATAATAATTCACAAATTTTATTAAGAAATCTATTGTATTGCGAAAGTTATCAAAGAATTAAGTTTGTATAAGAAAACATAATTTTTGCGATGATTTTGTTACGTTTTGAAGGGGGGTGCGGTAAGCTGTGGCCTCAACTCTTACAGAGGGTATCTCACAGGGCTGTGGTGATAACCCAATCGATTATCAAAATGATTGATTTGCTGTCTCGTATCAACTTCTTTGCGTGATTTTTGGCCGAGACATGGTTTCTGATGGATGGGTTTGAAGCTTGTTTTATATCCACAGCGTCATTGACTATGACAATTACAATGATATTAGGGTTCGACATAATTGTACTGTATCGCCATGATATTCATCCATGTTGATCGATAAATATCCGTTTCTCCAAGCCCAGTCCATGACGTCGATTTTCCCTACACCCACCTTGATTGTGAAATGAAGCCAAGCATTGTAAGTAAGGCGAGTGGTTATGTAGACATCTTTGAAGAATTAACACACTCCTTACTAATTTCGTCCGGCAGCTTCTTACCATGACCTGAACTGGTGAGAGAAATTATTTCAATGCTGCAATATGGATCATGATGTGCTTGGATACCGACCATACTCGACTTTCGAATTTCTGTGTTCCCACTTCCTCGCAATGAGCTCTCCAAATGCCTAGCAGACAACTCTCAGAAAAGTGTTAGATCGAAGTGATACATACAAGCAAGTGCTCTAAGTCTACCCGTCTGAATAAACATCCATATATACAATACGATGACTTGTACATCACAATTAGAAATACAACATGGACTAACTCAACATACCTCCACAACAAACTTCCTCCACCTCCTCCCCATACAACCTACCAATCACACCCCACCGCCAAAACCCCCGCCAACTCCTCCAACCACTTGCGATCCACCTCATCAAACCCCTCCTTAACCCCACAATCAACATCAATAATAGCCCTCACCACCCCATCCACCACAATCGGCACCACAATCTCACTCTGGCTAGCAGCATCACATGCGATATGGCCCGGGAACTTCTCGACATCGGGAACCAATTGCGTGGTTTGAGTCGAGGCGGCGGTACCGCATACGCCGCGGGAAAAGGCGATGGTTTGACAGGCGACTTTTCCTTGGAAGGGGCCGAGGATGAGGGAGGGGCGCGAGGGGGTCGAGGGGTCCAGGGTGTAGAAGCCTGGGCTGGTGAGTTTGGGGATGTGGATGGGAATGGGGATGGGGATAGGAGTGGAAATTCAAATGGGAAAAGGGGGAGAGACGAACCGGCCCAGTTTACTTCCGAGGAGGGTGAGGGGAGAGATTTATATGCGTGCCATAATAATGAGGCTGTGTTTGATAGATTGCTATTTCCATTACTCAGGATCCTTCGATACCGTCACTCATCACCCATCACATCATATCATATCATATCACTTGATAGAACAACCAGAAACATGGGTATACTCACCAGACCTAAAGCCCATCAGCACTCATACTTATACATTCCACTCAACCCAACTTAACCCCGCCATCAAAACCAAAAGAAATAAACAACATCAACTTAAAAAAAAAACATACCCAATTCCTCTGCCCATCAAACAACCCCCTCGCTTCCTCTAATACCTGTGCATACGCTTCTTCCTTGCTGATATCCGCTCGGAAGGTTGAAGAGTCGGCGTGTACCTATTTTTGTAATGAATGAATGTTAGCTTTCTGTCGGTACGCATGGGTATGCTTAGAAACCCCGGGGTTCTAGTTTGGAATGCATGTTCATGTATAGTTTTAATGGGATGGGATAGGATGGGACGTACCATTTTTTCTTTCGGGTCGGGTCGTTGGTGTTAAATTAGTGAACTTGAATTTGGCTTGGTTTAAAATGTGACTTAGGATCGGGCCGGGTGATAGTTGATGTTAATGAAAAACTAGTGCTGGAATAGTGAAAATAGTGAACTCAAAAAGTTGATCATGACGATCAAGAGGGAGGAAGGGAAAAAATAGTAAGGTTATGGTCCGTGCACAACGAAGGACTGTATGGCGTGAGGTCTCGTGATATGAGTATTTTAAAGTGTTGAGAATTTTTGCGATACTTCTATGCTTGCAATTCACTTGCATTTATTACTTGTGCTGGTGGAAAT
Source organism: Myriosclerotinia scirpicola (assembly GCA_002162505.1). NCBI lineage: Eukaryota > Fungi > Ascomycota > Leotiomycetes > Helotiales > Sclerotiniaceae > Myriosclerotinia > Myriosclerotinia scirpicola. Next base: position 622,224 of record NGKG01000004.1, read on the forward strand.
GGTATGGGTCTTTTACTTTGTCTTCGATACCTACTGGTTTGTGATCTCATAAAGTTATGGCTTCACGTGCACACTTGAAAATATTTTCCCCCCTCTCAGATGGATGCCGAAGAGTCGATTCGAGCACCTGGATTATGGAACATGATATCTAGTAGTTTTGTGTTGATTGCTTATTGATTTAAATCATTTATTGCAAAAGCTGTACGGAATATGGTATTTTTCGAGTCGTATTTGAAGGGCTAGGCTCTTTACCAATTACTTCTACTCGTAGAGATGAAGCCATCTATAGACGCATATATACTTTTTGTCGCTTTCGCCTATTGCTTCAGCACTCGATACTCTAAACCACCATGGATGATCGCAATTGTGGCCCTCATAGTCACACCAGTGGCATCATGGGGACTTGTCTGACCTGTAGGTTTAGATATTGTGCGCCTCTTATTAGAAAACGGTGCTGATGCAAAGTTGCAAACTGCGCGACTCCATCTGTTGCTACTACCAAATGTTAGGAAATTCACGTGATGATTTCGTCTCAACACTCGATACATCTAGGTCTTTAAGGATACAAAACGAGGGCAATCATACTTTCAACCGGTGCGTGGAAAAGTAAAATTCCATGTGTATTCATGCCCTTCTTGACGTTTGCTGCCTTTGGCAACCCCGTGACTTTATTGGTATTTGATATCTGAAAAAGCGGTGCAGAAGAATCATGCTTCTGCAACTGAGTGGTTGTCGGTTAGTTCTCCGATTGATTCGATTTATCCAGCTTCTTTGGTTTGGATTGGAGGATATTTTCTCACTTGCATTAGTGTATTGATTGAAAATAGTAACGGTTGTATTACTGCCTTGAATAAGAATGATTGGTAGATTTACGCATGATCTCCAACTCGGTGGGGGTCAATAAAGCAAGGCTCAGAGGTTATTCGAGTACAGCCTTTCTTACCTTTATGATTGGCAAGGTCGGTCCTGCGTTACGATGGTCACGCTGTGATTCCGCAAGATGCAGTGGATAAGGCTCTGAAGCTGGGAACTGAAGTTTTATCAACTACTGAGAGTGAAGTCGCTGCAACGACATTTTTTTACTCTGAGGGTGGACAACTATCTATATTCAATACATTCAGAGGTTTATTTCTTTGGGTGTGTAGATACTTGCATTCCAAAGACCCATCTAACTCATATAGTTCTGGTGTTCGTATCTGAGCTCTGATAAATTTCCTCGTCTATGCCTACCACTTCAGTTTTGTAGAACATAGCTATTGGGGGCCTTTTGTGCTCGGGTCATCGATGAAGGGGATGTTTCGTGATATAAGGGGTGATTTTGGAAATTTTTAGATCATCAAGATAGCATGGCACGTGAGGGTCTTTTCTCCATTCATTGGAGAGTCAAGCGACAACTATTCCTGTTTTTCTTGCAACGACCTATGGCTTTGCAGTTGGTGTATTGCCTGTGGATATAAGATCTTCACAATCGATATAAACCTTATAATACTAGACAAGTCATCTAAAGTTGAAGTTTACCTCAGGGTTGACTACTGTACAACATTCGAAAGCTATAATCAGCTCTACAGTAAAGACCAGTGCAAGAGAGAACTCACAGATCAATAATTAATATAAACCATAACCTAGTGCAGCTCCTCTAGAGTTTGTATATTACTATTGACTTACAGGAGTACGAAGCGACATGTCCTAAGTTATATCACCTCACCTTCGTTCCGCCACTAAATAGATCATTCTGTTAATACAAATCAATCCTTACGAGCGAAGGATAAAATAACTTTGAACAACAGCTCACAGTAGCATAAAATCATGGTGAGATCGCGTGACATTGGGTCACGTTCATATTACCTGCGTAGACTATCTCAGCTTCATGCAGCCGGCACATTGTATATTAGCATCAACCAGACTTATTATCACACCATCAAATGGGGAAAATTGCTACAACAATGTTCCTTTAAAAGTTTTCAAGGTAGTTGAATAACCTTAGCATTGTTTTGGTAGGTGATAATATAGAGCGTGGTTAGATGGTGAAAGTGAGAGCTTTTAAGACTTTGTAACCTCGTTCCTACGAATTATCCAGATGCTTGTTTCGTTCTCTATCCTCTGGTCTATTTGTATAGAGAGTTTGAAATCTATATGATCAGGTGATATCAAAGGAAGATCCTGGTGAGTGAAGGCACTGAAGGGTACACTAGCTCTCAATAGACATTCATGAATTGGATTCATATGAGCGTAGAGTTCTGAATCAGCCCTAGCTGCTGTGTAAGTGTCAGTAAAAGTCTCACCCTGAATGCAAAGCCTCACCGAGTAGCGCGTTAGGCCGTCCAAAAATTACGTGGCTGACTTTCGATGTGTTCATTGGAGATCTAAGCGACATCTGTCCAGGTGAAGAGCACAGTTTTCTTGCACAGCACGGGTGATGAAGCCGACCGTCTGGACTTTTCTTGTGTTGCACGAGTGAAAGAAAAGGCCGATAGTCTGGATCCATCTCCTTTTGAACCTATGGTGAATTGAATAGAGATACAAGCTGCAGGTTACAAAACTCTCTTTCATAGAGGCTAACAAGAGAGGAAAATCAGAAGCGCCATTTTGAGTCTGAGCACATGACTCTAATGTATCACGTCACATGCTAGGCTTCAAATTCGGTTTATTGGCGTGAGTTGGAAAGTTAAGTTCGAAAAGCTTGTTGAAGAGCATGCCTTGTTCGTACCGCAATGCTATCACTAGTCCACCGCCGACGTATGTCCTGAGGTTTGATATGACCAATCTCATTCAACATGCCTTGGATCAGGATTAGTGTGGCTCAGAAGGAGGGAACTGTATGGATTCATGATTAGAGGACATCACGGGACTTTCGAAATGTCAATGTTTCTTGGATTTTGGATGAAGACTATATCGTTTTTCGAGAATCTAAAATATAGTAATCATCATCTTTCTCTACTGTAAAGCGGAACATACATACAAAATTATGTTGAAGAATACTTCCCCATCATATTATTTGTGGTAAGAGCATGAACTTTCGTAAGAAGCGAGATAGGCGAGGATTTGATTGACTAAGCGATCAGGAATATTCTGCTTGAGAGGCAGGGAACTTTAGTTCGTGGGCAGTCTCCACTGTGTTGAAAATTGGACAGAGTCTGTTATGCCCCAAAAATATTAGGTTGTCTACTTAGTTCTAGAAAACTCGCTACAGAGGGGTCACTGAATCATCTTTTTTTTCTCAGGTGACCTTCTCTTAAATCTGCCCCGGATCCAGACTCCCTCCCGAGTTGGGCAACATGCTATTGTAATGATAATCAACTTTTCAAGCAGCTCTTGGGCTTGATGCTTATGAAGACGGGTCTGAGTTTATTAAAGAGGCTGTGCATGTGTTGAGGTCTGTACTACGAGGCTGTGTAGAACGATAGTACCACGATGGTTATTGGAAGAGTAACCGGACACTCACTGAGAAGAGCATGCATTTATTGCGCCGCCCTTCATTTGCGCGCATTCAATATGCATAAAAAAGTATTAATGACCTATTGGGCGTTTCCCTGACTTGAGTGTTCGATTGTTCTGATTTTATGAAGCAAACTCACACTTACACAAAGAATGTGAATGAACTCTGTTCGACAGGGCAAATGATCGACTGCGCCCATCCACCATTAGATACTTTGATAGAATTTTATGATGGCTCCGACTGATCACTGATCCACCCCATTTTTGCGTAATTTAACTTCCTCGATTGTCGGGCTTGGATACCCTAATTACAAATTGGCCGATTAGTGATGATGAATTGGAATGCTAATGCTGTCTCTAACATACCTTTTCCACCGTATCTTCCACGATATATCTGAAAATCTTGACATCTCTGGTTTGACCTATTCTTTGAACCCGAGCGATAGCCTGATTTTCTACCATGGGGTTCCACTGCGGCTCTAAAATATATACGTAATTGGCTATTGTAAGGTTGAGACTATGGATGTTAGCTGGCAAGAATCTTTTGGGATGGGGATACAAACCCTCTGCTCTAGTTCCAGTTGTCATTATAAGGATCCGTGTATTTTCTTCTGTGGTATACCGTCGTAGGATGTCATGTCGTTGTGCATGGGTGCAGCTCCCATCAATACGTTCGAAGGGCAAACCCCAAAGCTTAAGATACTCTCCAACAAGGTCTAATGATGTAGTCCAACATGAAAAAATTATGCTAGTTATCGAATTAGTTTTGTTTATATACATGGCCAAGCCGCGGCGTCATACCTCTTCCCCTCCATCTGATTTCGGATAATATCTTTCAGTAGTTCTTTCATTTTAGAAGCAATTCCAGCACTCTTGAACGTGCTCGGTGTCGGTAATGGATTAGTATCGCGTATGCTTCCGACTTTATCCGCAAATGAAGCATCACGGACAAGTTACAACTATTTGATTGCATATCGAACAGGTTGCATGCATATTGTCTTTATCTTGAATCAAAGATTTCTCATATCTGGAAACACAACCAAAGCATAACAGATGTCCACAAATAGTGAAGCGGCCACGAAAAGTGACACTAGGGTCAAGGCCTGTGATCTCTACTTCGCAATAATGACATTTAGAAACCTTTTTTTCTTGGAGGAGTTCAAAAGCTTGTTCGGGATCAAACTGGGTGTCGGCTTCAGACATGGGAAAGCCCTTCTTTAGGAATGTGCCATGGTTGCAAAGCCGTCGTAATTGTAATTGCAATTGGAAGATGCCAAAGTAACCCTTTTTGTTTCTAGCCTGGCTATCGTGTTGCTTTACAGCTCGTATTTCCTCCTGTCTTGTAGAATTGCACAGCACCTTCTCCTCGGCAGAGAAGTATACTGACCGATATACGTCTTCTACACTTGGTAGATCTAGTAACCTTTTTGTGCGTCGTAAGCATATTGAATCTAGCAATATTCGAAGATTGATCGCCCCTTCATCTTTTCTTTCAAAAGAGGACTTATGATGTGTTTTCGAAATACGGAAAGGTCGTTTAGAGGTGAAGAACGGATGAATAAAACCAAAGTGGCAAGGTCAACTAAGCTGTTTTGGATAGGGGTACCTGTTAGGCACCATCTTATATTTGCGGAGAGTTGGCTCATAGCCCGAAAGAGCTTTGTTTTCATATTTCGAATTCTATGAGCTTGGAAACAGTAAGTGAATGGTAATTTCAGCATGTATTTTGGAATGTTACCTTCATCGAGCACAAGACGGAACCATTCAATACGATACACTGGGCTCTCTGGATCCAATGATTCTGCAGAGATAGTATCATATGTACTGGGCACAATATCCGCATTAGCTAGGACTTCGAGATTCGTCTCTCGTCCACGACCATAGTATACATTGATGTTCACATATCCTCGACAGTGTCTAATAGTTTAGTCTTATTCTTACTTGTGGAACCCGGGGATTGACTTACTTGGCGATTTCTTCTCCCCATCCATCAATGAGTACTACAACTCATCAGCTAAGAGCGAGGTTGTGTGGGCAAGAGGCAGGCTTACGAGAAGTTTTGACTATCACGAGTGTCGACCTTGAACGGACGTTGTATTTGAGATTAATATCGTGCTCAATATCTTTAGGAGAACTATCAAAAAACTCTTTGGCTTTCTTGGATGTTTGCATGATGTTGGCAAGTACTGTCAGTGTTTTCCCGAGGCCCATGTCATCTGCTAAAATACCCCCACCATGTTCGACAGGGGTGCCTCCAAGTTTGTGACCCGATATTCTGTGCTGATAGCTCATATATAATCAGCATACAAGCTGTCTTATGAAGATTATTCGGATCGACTTACCATGTTTGGCTTTCGCATGGTTGAAATGTCCACAATGAATACTCATCGGGGACTGGACCAAACTCCCGCTGCGCTATAAAATCCAATGCCTCCGCTTGATGTCTAAGCGAACGAACCCGGTGATTAGTATATATAATTTCCACGTGGAAGGGAATCAAATACCGCAGAAGGGGCGTTATCATTGTGATGTCTGCCTCGATTCTTCTCAAATTTCGACATCTAGTCAACGAATCCAAAATCTTGGTGACCTTATTATGAAGCTTTGGCTGGAGTCGCGTGTCATTGCTAGCATCTAAGTCGATATCCAGGTACCGTTCTTTATAAAAAGTGATATCATATGGTCTTTCGATATCAATGATAGTACTTCTCGGAACCTTGTCGAACTTCAAGAAGTGGGGGCTCTCATAGTCAGCGTATTTCTCGAGTTGTTCCGTATCAGGGTGCTGCAAGTAGATTTTGTTAGTTGACAGCAGCGTGCCAACAGTATCACAAATGTTCTTTGGGCCAGCTACTATAACGTGGAAACGATACATCTCTTTCTCACCAAATGTTTCACCAAGTTTCTCTCTTGATAGATGGACCTCGAAATGACAGCCTAGATTGTTCATCTGACAAAGTACCTGGCCGGTCTTTTTATCCAGAATCGCCAAATCCTCTGAGAAGTTCGATCTTTCCGCAGCCAAAGCGGAATTAAAAAACACATATCCGTTCTCAGGCTGGAAGCGAAGTTTCAAAGAAAGATCTTCTTCTAAGTCAGAGTTCATGAAACTGTTTCCCAACTTCTCTTGTGTCGTGGTTTCAAGAAATTTTGTGTTTATATTGTGAATCTGATTGTTCTCAACGGTTTTTTACATTAAAATTTCGCTTTTACTTGGTACATACCATGCCAAAGCATACTAAATTGTCGTTGTGACCAGAAATGCGCCGTGCCTTCATGAAAGAATTGGGTAGCGAAATAGGGGGCAGGTCAAATTCCGGGTCAGCAAGAAACGACCCACCATTTTCTGAGTTTTTCTCGTCACTCTGAGTTGCTGAATGAGACACGGGCTCGCTCTTCCTCTTTTTGTGCGGATGGAAAGCTCTGGTCCTGGCATTTTGAGTGTTAGCTAGAAAGATCCTAATTTCACAAAGCCTATGAGAAACATTAAACTCACGGTCCATCCAGATCAAACGAGGGCTCAAGAATATCGGGAAGACGCTTTTTGCTTTGCTGACCTTCGGAAACCTGATGAGGCTGCGGTTGCGCTTTTACACTAGAAGACATTTTCGATAATGATTTTCTGTTCCAGACAAGCTCGTCATTGTACAGCGCTATTCGAATGAATGAAGAATTTATAATATGGAATATTCTAGCACGCCGGAGCGTAAGGGTTTATCATACAATGTCGATACATGTAAATGCTGCGCCCCAACGAGGCAGCGGGGCTCTGCTCACACCGATTCTGTACAACTGCAACTGCAAGAAGTTGGGCTGATCCCATCCCAGAACAAGCAATTAGTTCCCGCAATATTGCATTTGTTTTTGTATGAGTGAAGCACAATATATGGCAGTGCATTTGGTGTTGAGTATGGGCGACTCTAGATTCGCGAGACGGCCAACAGGAGTCGTCAGCCACAGTGTTGTGTAATCCATGTGATTATTTGTGACTTATTTAATAGTCACACGAGAGTCTTATTTCATCGTTGAAGCTGGCGAGTAGACTTCTATTTTTGAGGCCCATCGTTTGTTGGGAAAAGGCCCTCAAGATTCGAAACTGTGAGGATTTAACATCTCGTACTGTGCAAGTGTCCAAGTCAATCATTTGTACAGCCAGGGAACCAAATTCTTTAGTTTCTGCTTGATCATAAATGTATGTACGGGATAGTCTGTTTCCTTACTTTAGAGCACGGAACCAGGAACAAAAACGCGAACAAGGTACACGATACTATTGGGAATTATGGCGGACCCATTCCAATTTTGTTTATCAAACTTCAAGAAACCATTGACTCTAGAGGAGCAGCTGAAATTTCAAACCACAACACTAGATGAAGTAAAGGCCGCCATACTGAAGATACAAGATGAGCAAAGTCGTCGCAAGAGCATGATGAATCTTTTCAGTGTCAAAGCTTTCATCGAGGCATTTGAGCAATATTCCAATGTCATCGAAGTTTTTCTTGATACCTCTTCGATCTTATGTTTTGTCTGGGGTCCGATGAAGTTTTGTCTTCAGGTATGTGCTTCAACTTCCATGAATGTATCCTGGGAAAGAAGTCCGGTAGTTCAACAATCAAAAACTTATGGATATTGAAATCGTGTTGATCATTAATCTACAGGTCGCAAGTTCATGGGCCGAGTCTTTCGATATACTCTTAGATGCATATCAGCAACTTACCGAAAATATACCACTTCTCAATCAATACGTCGATCTTTTCAAAGGCAATTCGCATATAATTCAGGTCCTTGCATTGTCCTACGAGGACATACTAGAGTTCCATCGAGCTGCCCTTAGAGTTTTCAGCAAACCAAGTATGGTATACCTTAATCCTCTATATGCTTTTCATCACTTACGTCTCAGTGTAGAAACAGATATTTAGGGCGACTTGGAAGGACTTCAATAGTAAGTTCCAGCATATAATAGCTGGGATGGGTCGACATAAAGCTTTGGTAGAAAGCCAAGCGACAATTCTTCAATTCGAAAAGCAGCAGACAGAGCATGCCAACACCAAAAATTCATTCGCGACAATCGAAGAATCAATCCTTCGCATCTAGAAATATCAAAGGGAACATCTTAACTACAAAAAATAGTTTGAGGCTATTGAGAAAGAAGACAATAATCGTCAACGAGTCACATTGTTAGATTGGCTCGCTGCCACTAATCCAGTACTTGACCACGAGAGTGCGGTAGCTATACCGGCCGATTATCCGTCCTCTGGAAATTGGATTTTGAAAGAGCATAAGACAAAAACGTGGCTTGATTCACAGCAATCAATCATTCCAATCTTATGGATTAATGGAATCCCAGGAGCAGGCAAGCACTACAGATCAACAACACCCTTAATATATGGACTAATCAAAATTAGGGAAACTCATATTGACGTCCGTGATAACAATTGGCGATTGCATGAAGAACAGCTCGCTGTCGACGATCTTCTTTTATTGTAAAGCAGAAGATAGCCAACGAAACACGTTTGTAGCTGTCACTCGATCCATCCTTTCTCAGCTCCTGAAGCAGAATGAAGTCCTTCTGCCTTACCTGTACAGTCAGTGTATCAACAGTCATTCTATTTCACTTGTATCTCACCAGATGTGTACGGAGTTACTCGAGGTATGCTTTGAAACTGTCTCGAAGTCACAAAAGACATATTTAGTAATTGATGGTTTGGACGAATGCGAGATGGCTCAGCGAAAACTCTTGCTCTCTACCCTGGTCTCCATTGTCCACAAAACTTTAAACCTAGGAATGCTCCGCTTACTGGTAGTCGTCAAGACGTGCCTGATATCAAGAGATGTCTTCGGCAAACTTTCGACTTGCGGCTATCAAGCTCCTGTAATAGATCTGATATTGAAACATATTCCCGTCTGTGGTCGGAAAAAATACAGCAAAAGTTTGATGTACCCGATTATACCAAGACATATATGGTGAAGGTTGTGTGTGAAGGAGCGGGTGGTAAGTGATCAGCACAGACTCTATTACTTCACTATCTTGGCCTAACTGGTCTTAGGAATGTTCCTACATGCAAAGTTGATACTCTCCAATTTACAGTACTAGACAATTGAAAAGAGTCGGAGATCCATTTTTAATTTTCCGGTATCCACTATGGTAGGGTTAAAATGAAGATATAAAATTATATTTTCTTTTTAAAAATCTGAAATTTGAATATATTATCGTTTAGTTTATTATAAAACTATTCTTAGGTTTTTATCAATATTATAATATTTTAGTATTTAATATATTACTTTTTTGTTTTAATATATACTTTTATATACTTTAATATACTTTTTATTAAACTTTTAAAAAGATTATTATTTAAAGCTTTCTATACAGCTTTTAAATATTCCTTTAGTTTTTTAATATCTTTTTTTTATACTTTGTAAATTCTATAAACTTAGGGTATAATTCTATTATTTTATATTTTAATATCTATTAGGTATTCTCAATAGAGTTAAAATTCGAAAAGTAAAAAAGCTAATCAATAGTTTGAATGCTATTTTATACAAATTAGTCTTGTACAATATATATATTGTATATAAAGGTATTATTTTATATAAAAATAAGCTTATTATAGTAATACTTAAGAAGTATATTCTTTAGCATTTGAATATAAGATTAAATAAAGTATTTATACTTTTTTGATTCAAAATCTTTCTTTATTATAAACAATAGAATTCTTTTTTCTATACCCCAAAATGCTGTTTATATTATCATTTTAATATTTTTTTCTAACTAGTAAATAGTTATTAAAATAGGATTTTACTTTTAGGTAAAAGTTCTAAATACTTATTCAATCTCTTTTTCAATACTCTATTCTATAAAAAACTTATTACTCTATATATAAAGCTTTCATCTTTTAACATTTCAGTAAGCTTTACATTTACACTAAAATAATCTTATAGCAGTATACTTTTCTTTAAACTTAGGATGCTTTTTTATATACTAATAATTAATCCTATAAAGCTTATACAAATCTTTGATAATAGAATTGCTTATTTTGAGCTTTGTTTTTTAACAATATATTTTAAACTTTACTTTAGGATAAAGGTGTACATATCTTAATATAGTTTAACAATCCCAAACTAAATATAAGATTTTCTTATACTTTTTAGACTTAAAAACCCCTTATAGTTTTAATTCAATATATTGAAAAGTTGATTTTATTGTTTTATAAAACTATTTAAATTCAACTTTAATTTTGTATAAAAAAAGCCCTGCTATACAAACCCCTACTATTAATCCTTACTTATATAAAGTAAACTCCTTTCCTTAAACAAATTAATTTTGATTTAAAGTTATTTAGAGTTATAGTTGTTGAATAATAAATTATTTAAAAAATGATGTTGTAGATTTAAATGTACGAAACATATAAAATACGCGTTTCAGCTTTTTTCAATTGTGGGTCACTGTATATAGCCAGACATCCCGTGAAGATGTGTATAAAGAACTTCAACCGGGAACATTTCCAGTCGGATTTGAGCAAGCCTAAGCATAATACACTGAAGATGTTCATTATTAATTACAGTTTAGGTACTCGAGGATTGTCAGTCGAGTGTATCAAAATCCCAACGAGTCGGAGCGTATCACCGCAGAGAGATTATTGGGCTGGATTTCGTGTGCTAAACGGCCTATGAGATGGCATGAGATTCAAGCCGCAGTATCTATTGATTTGATTGATGAGGAAGTGTATTTTGATGGTACGTCAATTAATTAAATATTTCCTTCCGTCAGATCTATCGGAGGAGTGAGTAGAAGATCAACCGTCCAAGATTGTACATCTTATTCACGACCGGACTGACCTTTTCAGATCGCCAGCTACGAACTCACATTACAGATCTCTGTGGCTCTCTCGTCGAGATCCTTCCTGGAGACAGAGTACAACTTGTGCACAGTACCGCAAAATCGTAAGTAAGATATACGTGATCCTATAAGAAAACACCTAGAGCCTTCGAGATTTACTGACCAATGAGAGAAATAGCTACTTGGTCGAGAAGAGCCATGTTCAGATTCATCTGGAAGAACAGAAATTGGCAATAATGTACCTACGCTATTTACTTTTCAAATGCTTTGACTCAACCATATCTGACGACCAAATACACCACCACGTCAACAATGGATATTATGCATTCCAGGAATATGCAATTCTATATTGGGTTGACCATTTAGAGTCCTTGATTGACCAACTTTCACCATCGGATCTTGAAAATTCGGACCAATGTGCACTTGGATCTGCCATCGCCGAGTTTTATGGGGTGTTTGACTTTGACGCACAAAGCACAAAAAGTCGAATGTCTCATCCGATCTCGAGCGTCGATGTTCTCACCTTGTTGGATCTGACCAGCTAGAAAACCTCCTCATTCTGTTAAGCCATACCAGAAAGGTCCGGGCCACTCGGGATGCTTACTGAACCAAACGACTTGAAGATTGTCCTCGACAAAGTACGATTATATCTAACAGAGCTTTCTAAATCAAAATCTTTATCGAACGCACAAAATCAAAAGCTCACCACACATTATGGTACAAAATGGATTAAATGTCCTCGCCATGCATGTTATTACTTCCATGAAGGATTTTCTGACGAAGCTACTCGTAACCAACATCTTCTACGTCACGAAAAGCCCTTTTTATGTGCAGAGATAAACTGTCTAAGAAAGCATTGGGAATACAGTACCGAAAAGGAACTCAAAAAACACATGATGCTAGACCATCCGGATCCAGCGGCTTTCGGAGGAATATTCCCAAAGATCAAGAAAGAGCCGATAAAGCATCAATGTGACAAATGCCCAAGTTCATTCACGAGATCATCCGGTTTGAGGATACATCAAAGAACCCATAATGGAATAAAGCCATTTCAATGCGCATTTCCCGGCTGCACAAGTCATTTCGTCAGGAGGTGGGATCGGGACAGGCATGAAAGATCTATGCATTCAGCAACGGGCGGGGTGATCGAATCGCAATCTACGCCATCTAGGTCTACTTCTCCCTAGTATGCGCAGTCGGAAAAGATTCGCCTGCGGAAACTTAGATATGATAAAATAAATGGCGACTATATTAACCTCATTTCGAACACTTTGATTCGCATAACTAACACCATCTGATGATACCATCCGAGCTATACTAAGCCCTGCGTTTTATACAATATAACCTCAAAACTACCTTACCATACCAGAAATTTCAAATTCATATGATTGATATGAGTCATGACCGCAGGGCCCTTCTACCACGTCAGTCATATGGTGTCCATTCAAGTCTTTTGAATAGACGGTCAGTTCAACTTCGCAACCCTAAGATTCGTATTATGTGCACAGAGTGAAAAGGTACCAGCAAATGGAGGGTGTGTAATACATAGTCCAAACTGCGATTCAACAATAGGAGATTTCGATTCTTTAGATCACCCAACCATTTCAAAAGACACACAGATCCTTTCGAGCATTAAAAGATGCCAAACCGAACTACATCATGGACTAATAGAGCTACTGTGTGAAAGCGAACCTATCTATTTCTCTCAAGTAATCTATCCACACCTGTAGTCTGATCTCATGATCATGAAAGTGGAATGTAATCTTCGCTCTCTACATTGGACAGTTTGACTCGCACTTTTATGACTTTCCTCATGGGGGTTTCTCTACATAGATCATTTGCTCTACAGTATAGCAGGAGAAATGGTTCTTGTAATTAGAAGAATAAGGTTACGTAGACAACGAAGTAGATTCTAAGCTTGGATTTGATCCATTGGGCAAGATATTCATATCTTAATTCAAGCTACTTCACGTCATGGGATTGGGAATTACATTTAAGTGATGTATTTGCGGATCCCAAATTTCCTACTGCCAAAAGTACGTCATGTCATGAACGAAGCAGGATTCCCGATCACCGGCAAGAGGGCTCCATAAAACTAGAAAGTACGGAGCGGACTTTCCCATTCAAATTCTCCTTTCGAATAGTCACTTGTAGCATTGAAGTAAAGAAAACTCTGGAATATTGAAAGAGATTCCGGATTTAGATCACAGTATGTACATCCAGCCTCTTTACCGAAAGCGAGTATCTCGATATTAAAAGACAATGTTCAATTCAATATTATTCTCCTACTTTTACCCCAAGAGAATAAACGTCTCGGAAGAAAAGAGAAAAGAATAACAGTCGTGTGAAATTAGTTTTATTTAAGTATGCTATGAAAGCACCAGAACGGCAATGAATGGAGAGGAAGGGCGAACGAGAGGAAATTAAAGCCCAAGCAAATCCCCATGGAAGAAAGATAGAGAAGTTCATCAAGCAGGAATTCTTCGTTGAGGAATGTGTAGGTAGGAGACATGTCTTTGGTGTCATGGTATGTGGGACAGGGCAAATGTTTGCGAGGAGACTTCATGTTGGCTTTTGGAAAGGAGCAGGGGAGGAATGAAAAGATTGGTTCTACATGCGGTGTTATTCTCATATGAAGAGCCTCACGATCGACCCCAAACGCGCAAAGAATCGAATAAAGAAAAAGGATACAACACATTGGCAGCTGTGAAGAATAAAGCATCTCCATCGTCTTCGTTGATATATTCAACCGAAGAATGGTTTGTGAAAATCTGAGCATCAATATTCAACAAATCATCAATATTGCAACAATAATACCGATTTGCCATCACAGTAAAATACTCGAGATACAGAGACTTGGAATAAGAGTACAAATGGGTTAAAGATGGTGATGGAAAAAAAAGGGGATTTTATTCACAGCCTATAGGAAAGTATTGTTGTGACATGAGTGCACATTTCTTTTCAACAAGAAGTATGATTATCTCACTCCGATTATAGATTTCGAAGCACAGCCGCGATCCCAATTTGCGTACAATATGTGTGACCCAATGGATCCCTATAGGATGTAACTACAAGTCCAGCAATGGCAGCGGCCGGAATGGAGGAGGTGATTTTCCCAGACTATTTGACTCATCGTCACTTGCTCTTTTGTCACGAAGCGGGAAAATGGCTGTGCGTATGTGAGCTCTCTCGAATACTGAGTACGATTGAGATGACGCAATGAATACAATATTAAGCCCTTAATACAAATCTTTCAGGCTTGATTTGAATTCAAGAAACAAGTACTCGGACTCGAGAACAGGGATATCTGCACTTAGAGCTAGAAAAGGGTATGAAATGTCAAACACCTCTAAATCGGTATAACTTCAAAAGTCTACGCCCACGCCCACACCCACGCCCTTAGACAACATGATCCTAAATATCTATCCCAGATAGTATTGGAGGTTCAAATGTCTTGAGTAAAGACATCACTAAACCAAACCGACCAATTAATTACGTGGAATATTTGATATCGAATATTCCCAGTGCAACTTTGCACGTAGGAGGTCGCGAGCCGCACTGGAGTTCCCGGTGAACCGCACTCAACCTCAGCCTCTGAACGAGTTCCTAAACCCTGTACGGCTGTACCCCCGGTGACCTACCAATCTCCGTCGATGCATTACACCAGATCTACTGAAATCGGGTACCTGTGAGACTGGAGGCCATGGCATCCGTGCGAGCGAGCGTGCCATTCCCTCCCTTCAGATCGCACTCAGCCGATCGCAAGCGAAGCTGAACGGATCCATTGATCGACCAAGCTGTCTCGGTAGCGTCAAATGCAGGTGATCTTTTCTCCACCTTCCGGTCTCCCCATCACACTACATCTGAATCCCCATCTGCAACTAGAGAATCCTCCCCATGCAATTCCAAATCCAGCGCCCGCGCGACCAGCAAAAAAAAAATTCTCGCGGCTGATCTGCCCTCGCGAATCTCTTTCCCGGCGATCGGCGTACAAGATATGCAAGGAAGGATCAAAGAAGTATTTCTTGAGAGCCACATAGCCACGAAACTGCGAAAGACTGCCCCTCGGAGATTTTAGGTCTCTCATGTACGATACATTCCGCCGCGGGGCATTGTCTCTCCACGGAAAATTCTTTCGTTGGTCGGGCTGGATACGGGCGAGCGAGATGCGGGCAATTGATTTTAATGGCGGCAAAGTCGCCAACGAGAAATATCTTTCCGATGGGGCAAAATGGGAAGTAAGGAGGAGGGAATGACAAATCCCCAAAATTCCAGGGCTAGAGACATCATGATGCAGCATTGATGCTTCATTTGATAGTCCAATCTGATCAACTTCAGCCTTTGGTTCCTGATCCACGTGTACTTTCAACGGGTTTATACACACATCGATAACGGCGGCTGCAAGCAAAATATTAAGACTCAAGAGGGCATCATTCTAGTGCGTTCCCCTGCCACTACTATGGTCTTAAACATGGGTCCACAGGAATCCCGCAGGCGGATAAGGAAAAAAAAATATGATAGTTTCCTGATATGGTGTTGTCCGGCGCTTAACAACAAGACATCCACAAGCCACCCTCGGCATCGAGTTCTCGCCTCGTAAACATATGTATTGACATATGAATTAACACATGATTCATGAACCAGCAAGAAAACCAACCTGTTGTCCCAATCTGACGAATCCAAGCCCGCCAGTTCCACGCAAGAGCCGTCGGTTACGAGCTTTCCTTGCTTTCCTTTCCTCTTCACCGTGGGACCGAATTTTTTTTTGGAAAAGAAAACAAAACCAATCGCGCAGCGTTGCCACGACGAAATTCTCTGAGAAACGCCACGAAACGTGAAAGACTCGTATTCCCCTCGACGCTGTGTCCAAAACACACGTTTCCATGCATCTCATCCTTCGAAGGCTTCTTAGATCATTTTTACGACCGAACCACTTGCTGGCTTTTAATATATATATATACCTATCTCTAGATATAAAAGTTCTAGACAACTAGAGCGGTCGGTGATGCTTCCTCATTGGGACGAGGATGCAGATGAAACAACCACGCACCTACCTATAACAGACATCTTTAAGCATCGTCATCTTAGACTTAAGATCAGTCCGATCGGATCTGGTACGAGAGTGAAATTCCCGATTCTTTGATTCGGTGGTATTGCATCGGCGATGCTTGCGAATGACTAATTTTTTGGGGGGAGCTAACAGGGAAAGGAAAACATCTACAGCATGAAGATCAAAAAGCAAGTATAATACCCAGCCAGCCAACTTGGCTTTTCGTACCACTCAAGGTTTTTCTTTCAAGGTTTTTCTTCCTCATTGGAAAGAAAGTGTGGGGGTTATTAAGCCTTGATGAAAGAGCCTTTCCATATTCCTGCATTTCTGCAATCGTGTCAGAAAGGATGCTCGATGTGGTGATGACTAGTGAGGTGATGCGATATGTCATTGTATACCCTATAAACCTAGGCACATGCTCGTGGAAGCACACAGGTCCGGATTATATGAGATGAGATGGTAAGATGACAGGAGATACTTGAGATCTCAATCTCTTGGGCCTGTTCATTTACAGATGTAAGCGCAAGGCAATATTCCGTAAAGGTAGTACTTTACATATTGCGACATATATATGACAAGGCGATTGATTGTATGACGAGAGGGTGTGGGTGAGAAAGAAGGCCTAGGGATGACATCTTGGTAAGCTAGTAAGCTATTTTATATTAATTACCTCACCATCATCGGTATATACCAATCTTCGCTATTTTGGGTGGACTGTGGAACAATAAGCGAATAGATTTGATTCGATATAATCTTCATCTAAGGATATTCATCGTGACATGGAATCTGGTCGAACTCTTGACAGAGTTGTAGAAAATCTCCCTTTTAGGCATGACGATCGGTATTTTAATAATAGTTGTGGGGTTGCTCGATGCATCTGTCCTGTTGTGCTGCAGGATTTTGGGG
>NGKG01000004.1:654379-678564 GCA_002162505.1 Myriosclerotinia scirpicola
GGGGGGTGAAACTTGTATATGTTTATAGTGTTTATCATCATAGTGCAGGTTTCTTGATTGTTGGATGTTGTGTATGTATGTATGTATGTATATGCTTAAAATTTTCGACGCACTCCGAGCCCAGTATTTAAGCTTTGTTCAGGGGGGGTGAGTATGTATGTATATAATTTCTCCCCCTTTAACAAAGCTTAAATCTTTTAGCGTGCTCCAAGCCCAATATTTAACCTTTGTTCAGGGGGGGTAGTATGTATGTACTATGTATGTATGTATTTATGTATGAATACGTATATGTGGGTACATAGATATCTAGTTCGATGGGTCCACACAACTTGAACATACACAGGATCGTATGATACAACTTGTACCATCCAAGCCTGCTTAGCGTAGAACAGGACTAATGGAGACGGGCCTTTATCCAGGGCATCCTGATTTTGTGTGACTCGAGTGACATTCCCAGATTACAGACGAAAAGAGAAGGCTTATCAGCATACGATGGATAGGGAACGGAGCATGGTGACTCGTGAGGGACTTTCATGAAGACGGTAAGGAGATTCTGGGACATGTACCTAGGTTTTAGTACAGATGTACGTACAGCTGGATATGTATGTGCGTGTGACGTTGAGGTTCGAGGATGCAGGGGTCATGATTGGTGAGGCTGCGCGATGCCGGATGATGGGATGGGTTGCAGGGGAGAGACGAGAAGTGGTCTTTTCTTTCTGATGTATGTGATGGGATCGATCGGATCGGAGAGGAAGATTCGGTGCGAGGGGTGTGTTGTGGTTTTTATGCGGGGGGATGATCGAGTAGGGTTAGGGAGGATGGGTGATGAGTGGTGTGTGGTGGATGTTAGTGGATAGGTATGTTGTGGGGGGCTGGGTTGGCTTGTGATGAAGGGGTTCCATATAATGAAATGAAGGGGGGTGAGGTTGGTGTTCATGATTCATTCGTCTAGACTATTTAGAAAATGATGGAGCTAGTGGATAAAGAGCGGTTCTAAGAAAAAGAATGGACAGAGAATAACGTAATATAATGTCGTTCGCGCCCTTATTAATTTCAAAGCGATAAACACCAAACGAAAAGGGTTTAGAATTTCGGATGTGAAGGCGCACAACATGCACAGTAGCTGGGCACATCTAAGCCAACCGCAGGGAAGCTATGTAAAGCACACTCGAGATTACACACATTGGAGATTACGCACAGTAGCGTACTCCATTTGTACTTTTGCATATGCTTTGTAACCCGAGGAAATTAAACGTGATTCTGTATGTTTCCTTAGCGCAGATGTAGGGGAACACGAGTTTTGTCGTACGTGTAGAGACGGTTAGGTGCGAAGCCGGCAATCTACATCAGGTGGGAACACGTGGTCGGTGAAATTGGCGGAGACTTCGGAAGACCTTGAGATCGGGGATCTGAGTTCGTGCTACCTGGTGTAGTACAGAGATACGGTATGTTGCTGGGATGGCGATTTGAGAAGATTGAGTGAGGCTGGTGATCTACTTTGGCATGTGAAGTGAAATTATCTCGGAGAGCCGGACTTTGCACTGAATCATTGGGAAACTCCGGAGTGTAGATCGAGGACTTGAATAGAAAGGTCCGAATGTATTTTTCCGGCTTCCATTGAAAGACCAGAACTATGGTTGTACGAAAGCAGTCCACCAAACTCAGATTGGACATGGATCTTCATCTCTGACAACTTCATGATTCATGATATTATACCATGTATGATCTAGACCGAGTAAAACTTACTTGGTTGTTTCAGTATTTAGTATGATAAATGGTAATAGGTGCCAAGTTGAGTCTCAATTGTTTTTCTGGTTCGGTTATCTTCGGCTCCCCTGCGTCCTCGAATGTCCTTTATCTTGAAATCATGTAGATCTAGTTCTAGATTGAACTAGATCTACATGTAGTGCTGGTGATACTCTGAATATTCCTTCGCCTAAATCTATTTGACTCTTCCTGTCTTAGATCGTTTGTCTCAGATCTAAGACCTGACCTAGAATCATGGTTGTACTCGTTATCAAACCGGCGTAAATCTATGCGTCATTATACGTTATATATTTGACCGTGTCTTGTATTCATTTTAGAATTGACTCTGGAGTCTGGAGGCAAAGGCGGCTAGGAACTTACAAGGACTTCTTACTTTTTGAAAGGGTATGAAAATATTTACCTTATCCCTCACTACCCATCGTATTTCGGGCTAAGCTCGTATTACTCCAGTATCCTCTGAAGCCACCAACAATACTTTCGTAAACGCTTACTCCCTCTCCTTTTAATATTCTCTAGCAAAAGGTTGGACGCCGACAGGGGCTCCATCCAAGATACTGAGATCATTTAGGCGCAAACGTCAATAAGATGATTTCATGAAGAAAAAGCAAATTCGAGGTTTGTAGGGTAGAGGTAAAATTTTATCGATTCATTCCACATTAAGCAGAAAATAGGCAGTCTCAAAGGCGTTGAAGGCCTGGTTCACTTTCGTGACCAGAATAAGGACTACACTTGAAGTCCACTAAATAAATGGCTTCCATGTATACTACACACCGTCAATCATGCAGGTTATGGTCCTTTGAGTCATCTGTAGATGCTCTTATGAGCCAGAATTACCCAAAGCCCGACGCCAAAAGTGGTGATAACTTCTAAGGTACGAAGCTACGGCTAATCGAATACCGCAGACTGCATCGTTAGCTTAGAATCTTCGACAGTGTTTGACAACGTGCATGTAGACGGATCATACTTAATTGCCCTGAATCCTGCGGGAACCACTACCAATAAATACGCAATGAATAACGACAAAAGACAGACTGTAATTACAGCAATTTCGTAGAAAAATCAGTTGAGACTAATTTTATGCCAGAAATGATCCAAGGCTGGCTAGTAACAGTCTGCCTCGGACAATTCGAAAACTTTCAGGTGGTAATTACCAGCTAACAGAGAAGCCTCATTAGATGCCAGTCAGGACACTTTCGACTACGAATAAATTAGCCGAGGTTCTCCAGTATATAAATGACGCAGTCGCCCTGGCTAATTACGGACCCATTGCACGAGAACAATTGATTGACTGGAAAGTTATCGAGCTACAAGACTGTCAGTCGTTATCTCAAGCTTCAAGAAATTCAACGTTAAAGCCAAGGCTAACTCAAAAGATGAGATAACTAAAAGATGAATCATCCCTCACAGTTTGCCACTTGATTCTGTTCATTTTTCTTGGATTGCATCTCCCTTACACGTATCACCATATCAATTCAGCCAATATATCCCATGGTGATATCCTCATCCTTGGCATGAACAGGTCTCTGAGGCTGATGGGAGGTGAAGATGGTTCAAGATTGACTCTCTTTTGCTGAAGTAGTCATTTGATTTTGCACGCTCTAGAGTTCGATCAAACGGGATGTCATTAAGACAACATCCTGTGGGGGTGCACTTGCACCGAGAACATAAC
Source organism: Myriosclerotinia scirpicola (assembly GCA_002162505.1). Taxonomy (NCBI): domain Eukaryota; kingdom Fungi; phylum Ascomycota; class Leotiomycetes; order Helotiales; family Sclerotiniaceae; genus Myriosclerotinia; species Myriosclerotinia scirpicola. The sequence goes on from NGKG01000004.1 coordinate 657,816, forward strand.
AGTTCGTTATAAGATCAAACGGTTCAACTTGCGCGATTCAACTGAAAATCTGAGGTGCAATTGCCGCCATTCCACATCTTTGCATCAAAAGAGATACGATAACTCAATTCATTCCTTGAGGAACGTGATCTATCACCATTACAATGACGCTCGACGAAAGGCCTAAAGAGCTGACGCTGTTCCTTGACGGCTACAAACGAGCTCGACCACTTGAAGAAGCCGTACTTCCGGATTCTTAGATCTGAGCTTTACGACCCTGGAACCGTCCACCGTATTTGCTGAACAAATATCTGTATTGCTACATATGGTAGTTAAGGGACAAAGTGTGCGTTTCGCGAATGGCCGATAATCTATTGAGTGCGGACACGAATATCAATATGATGCTGATATCAAACAAAATATAGAGACTGGTGGGGTATACCACAGTAGAAAGTTTGTCGTAAATCATGATGTCTTGCGGGTTACAAGTGCAATCAATTTAATTCGATGTGATGAATCTCGTTTGGTACTGGTAGGTTACTGTTGGTAATCTTACTCCGTACTCGAGTACCGGTACATCAACACAACCACACCAGCCACACAACTCGAATACCAGCCACAAGAGAACCACCAACGCTGCAGCAGCGGCAGCATATTATTATGCCCAGAATTGCAGTAGTGAGCCGGCCCAGACCGATACCCCACTGTATCATCACAATTAGTAAACAGCCTTACAAATTCATTATACGCTAAATTGGTCCCTTTGCTGAGGCTGTCGAGTTTTTTCTTGGGAACTTTTGCTGAAGCTTCGATGAGGAGAAAGAAGCCGCTGATACCTTCTCCCCCAAGGTAGCATCCGAGTCCGACACTGTGCAACCGATAAGGAAGGAGATATCATGAAGTTGTGATAGCGCCGTTGCAAAGTGGGGGCACCAAGTCCTGGACATAAGAAATATCAAACCTCCTTGGCCGTCAATTGCGAACTTTGCGCTATTCTGAGAAACTACTTGTCTGTGGATCAGGTCTTAAGATATGGGTCTCCTGTAAGTACCTAAACACAGGCCCCAACCATCCTCCAGTGCTAATTTGTGTTGTAAGTGCATTAGGAACACCACTGGAGTGGCCGGAAGCCAAAAAGAATGCACAGATAGTTAGGGAATGGGGCATACAGGTACGACTTAGCGCTGGGTGTATGATGGGAGAGTGTGCTAATACTAGTATTCAACATAGCAACTACTAGCAATATGGAATCGGGCGAAAGGAAAAGAGCGAGATGCCTTACTATGGGGTGACGAGGTCAGGACATACTCATTCATGGGAGATCCTACCGCTAAGACATATTCAGGTCGAATATTTGGTCGTGAACTACAAGGACGATGACGATAAAGTTACCTTGTCTTTGAGACAAGCAGATATCTTAACCGCGTTGGCGCAAGACGAAGAGCTGTGTACGAATGGAGGATGCGTACCAGCATTGCAAGATGTAACTAACACTAAGTGAGTGTATCGGACAGAGTCAAGAAAGTGGACTGATAATGTAAAGGGGTAGCGCATTGCCGGTTTTCCATCCCGAATTCGGACGGTTTATGTTAGAAGCTACACCTGGGCGACCTTGGGGGATCGGGTTCAAGGACTTGTTGGACGTCGAACCGAACATGAAGTGGAGGTGTGTTATTCAAATTTAAATGGAGTTCCTGGGGCTGATGATATGAAGGCGGAAACTTGCCAAAGAGCACATGCATGCTGAAGAGTATCCGATCACCTTGACAACTTATCCTCGCTTGGGATCACCAGGAATATTTACATCCCCCTTTTTCCCAAATTCGGGAGAAAAATTGAGGTCGCAATTCGTCCCTGATGAGATTGCCAATCCACACATTCGATTTCCTACACTCGCAGCCAACATTCGTGCAAGAAGAGGCCGGAAGGTTCAGGTAAATGTACCAGTTTTCAGAGATGAAAATACGGCCTGGCCTTGGAAGGACCCAACTGTTAATTACGACTTGCATAATTGGCCAGAAGACGACGATGTTCGGAACGGAGCTGCTCCTGACAACTTCATTCATATGGATGCAATGGCTTTTGGCATGGGCAGCTGTTGTTTGCAAATTACCTTTCAAGCCAAAAATATCACTGAAGGCCGACGAATGTATGATCAATTAAGTCCTTTAGCTCCAGTTCTTCTCGCTTTGACAGCAGCGACTCCAGTGTATAAAGGATTTTTAGCCGACACGGATGTGCGATGGAATCAAATCAGTCGGGCTGTAGACGATCGAACCCCAGAAGAGTTGGGAGAAAAGGTCAGTGAATCTATACTTGATGCGTAACAATGCTGATTCTTGCAGCCCCTGAAGCATGATCGATGGCGCATACCAAAATCACGTTATGCCTCCAATTCTACATACATTTCAGAAGATTCGCGATTACGGAAAGAGTATTTGGATCCGAATCTTGTAATCGATCCCGATGTTAAGCAACAGCTTATGAATGGGGGTATGGATGATAGATTGGCTACTCATTTTGCACATCTTTTTATTCGGGATCCAATTGTCATCTTTGCCGAGGATCTGAAAGAGCTTGACCTCTCGAAGACGGACCACTTTGAGAACCTTCAGTCTACCAACTGGCAACATATGCGTTTCAAGCCGCCACCAACAGGAAACGACATTGGCTGGAGAGTAGAATTCAGACCAATGGAGATCCAAATCACCGATTTCGAGAATGCTGCCTTCTCGGTATTCATTGTACTCATTACACGAGCCATTCTCTCCTTCGATCTTAATTTCTATATTCCTATCACTAAAGTAAGTGAAAACATGGAAACGGCGCATGCACGAGATGCCGTCCTTGAACAGAAATTTTATTTCCGAAAGAATCCATTCCCAACTCGTGCACCGCGACCATATTCCTCGAACGGCGGAGCATCTGGCAGAGCATCTGGTACCAACACTCCGCTTAGTATTTCAAGGCCGCCTACACCATCTGGTCCCGTTGAAGACGAATATGCGCTTATGACCATCGACGAAATCATGAATGGCAGCAAGAGTGACTCGGACAATAATTTCCCAGGTTTAATACCATTGGTGGAATCATATCTCGATAGCGTCAATATTGATGTACAGACCAGATGCGAGCTGGCGTCTTACTTGGATCTAATCAGAAAGAGAGCGGACGGCAGATTGTGGACAGCAGCGAAATGGATTAGGAATTTTGTTTCTGGTCATGGGGATTACAAGAAGGATAGCGTAGTGAACGAAAAGATCAATCATGACTTAATAAAGGCCGTCATTGAATTGGGAGAAGAATGCACAAAGGGGATCAAGGATGCAGATAAATTTTTGGGTCGAGAGAGATGTGGAGGTTGTTGAAGAGCATACAGCATGTTGTATTAAAGAATATTGGTAAATGGTAGTAAATACTAGGTAGTGATGAAATGGTGGTCAAGGGCAAGGTATATCTTATCACAATGATCGAAAACGACCCCCAATACTCAAAGCTTCTAGAGTCTTGATATACTTTATCATAGGTACTTAAACCTCGATGAACTCATGAAATTTTTTTATAATCCATGACTTCGTATCTTGAGGCACACGGTCGTTTTACTTGGTTGAATTTTTTGTGATTAGTCAGCTAGTCAGGTACATTTCAAGCGTCAATTTAGGTTAAACCCGCCCGCTAACTTTCAACATCATTTTACAGTTTTCTATCAAAAATCCTAAGATGGGTACGAATGTACAAATAGTGAATGGCATTCCATAAATTCCCACAATGGACGCCCGGAGGCAAGAAACTCCGATTGCGAAGCTCGCCAAGCCAAACACTTTATCCTAACCACGCCTCCTTATCTCCCAAGCCCACTTCATTCCTTCAAAAGCTGTCAATTTCTGTCGAATTTTGTAGTTCATCTATTCGCTTTTTTTCTCAGAGATATCCTAAGATGATGGACCGCAATTCAGACCCGGAAGCCAATTCGAATATTGGTGATAGCCTTATTAATGACCCAAACGGGATCGAGGAAGAGAACGGTTTGATATCCGGACAGAGGCCTAATGAGGATATTGAGGACTTATGTGGTGATTCTCCATCGCCTAGTGTAGAGGATGAGGATGGGGGTGGTGAAGAAGAGAAGGAAGAGGCTGTGACGGTCACTCCGAGAACATACCAACTAGAGATGTTGGAGGAAAGTCTGAAGGGAAATGTCATCATTGCGGTAAGTTTGTGTTGGAGAATTGGCGGTATTCTTTAGACTAATAAGTGTAGATGGATACAGGGAGTGGAAAAACACATGTGTATGCTTTTTCTTCAAAGCCCACCAAAACACATCAAGAGAAGATCGAGTTTCAGCTACTATGCGTCTCTGGATTTCGCTTCATGCCGCTATATTTCCTTGTCAAGTGCCAATGAAATGTGGAGTCTGCAATATGACTTACCTTCATATGAGTCTTTTGAGGTCTGCTTTTGATCTGACTTAATGACTGATTTAGGGCTGTTCTTCGAATTTTAGCGGAACTTGAGCGAATGGGGCCAGACAAGGTAGGAAAAAGTCGCAGCCTCTTTCTACTATTACTAAGTGTGATAGCTCATATGGTTCCTTGCACCTACCGTTGCGCTCTGTGCTCAACACTATGAATATCTGCAACTGAATATTACCTCGGCCTTGGTTAGATTACTTGTTGGTGCGGATGGTATGGATCGATGGACAGAGCAAAGACAGTGGGACACGATTTTGAAGGATGTCAAGGTAGTCGTATCTCCCTATCAGGTTCTGCTGGAGGCCCTTACACATGGGTTTGTCCGTATGGATCATCTCTCGTTGATCATTTTTGATGAAGGTGGGTATCAAGCACATCATAGCTCGATGAAAGATGCTACTTCTCGAACTTTACTAAATAGCTATAGCACACAACTGTCTAAACAAAGCTCCAGGAGCAAAGATTATGACATCTTTCTACCACCCAAACAAATCTAAGTACCCACTTCCTCACATCCTGGGCCTTTCAGCCAGTCCTGTTATGAGATCTGACCCGCAATCTTTGAGCAAAATTGAGGAGACCTTGGATGCCGTCTGCCGCACCCCAAAAATACACCAAGCAGACCTTCGGCTTCGAGTGAAATTACCTGTTTTATCCATCATCGACTACGTTCCAGAGCCAAAATACACCATGACGAAAACCATTGCAAGTCTGGGGAGGGTTATACAAGGCCTTGACATCTTTGAGGACCCCTACGTCCTATATCTTAAAAGCAGTGATAGAGAAAAGAGTCAGAGAGAGCTAGGAAAAATACTCAGTAGCTTCAAGACCTATAGTCAAACTCAACTGAGGACAATCTACGAGACTAGCCACAAAATCATTCTTGTTGAGCTTGGTCCCTGGGCCGCAGATTACTATATCTCAGCTGTGGTGACGAAACACTTGAACGCAATGACGGCAACAGATCTTTCTGTAGTTATGGATACAGGGGCTGCTGAAAAGCTCTACATTTCTAAGGCCCTCCAGCAAGTCGAAATCTCACCTTCATCTCTTTCTGTCACTGGCGAAGTTTCTAACAAAGTTGGAAAGCTACTGGAAATAATTGTGAAGCAGGAGCCTCCATTCTCCGCCATTATATTTGTCAAAGAAAGAGCCACAGCTTCCGTACTAGCCCATCTATTGTCATGCCACCCACTTACAAAAGAGCTTTTTAAAGTTGGAACCATGGTTGGTACGTCCACAAACAGTAATCGCACACAGAACATAGGAGAGCTTGTCAATCTAGGACAGCAAAAAGACACTTTGTCGCGCTTCAAACGTGGAAACATCGATATTCTGATAGCTACAAGTGTATTAGAAGAAGGGATTGATGTCCGTGCGTGCAATTTAGTCATATGCTTCAGGTAAGCTTAGTTGCTTCTTTCATTTCGCAACCCTCAATGTCTAATCTACGTGATTGCTTCATCTTCCATCTCCTATTCATATCTTTATGAAGCTTTGATATCACATTTTGCTCCGAAGCTTTTCTTTTGTACGTAATCACTGACTTCTTGATGTTCTAGCAAACCGGCAAATCTCAAATCATTTATACAGAGACGAGGGCGAGCGAGGCAGCAAGATTCTAGGCTGGTTCTTCTTGATGCCATAGGCGATAAGGTAATCGATTGGCATGATCTTGAAAGAAATATGCGAAAGATGTATGAAGACGAAATGCGGGAACTACAACATGTTTTCGAAATGGAGACTACTGATGAGCAGTCGGGAGAAGGCAGGTTTTTACTGATAGAAAGCACCGGTGCTCGTTTGGATCTTGACAATGCTGTAGCACATTTACATCATTTCTGTTCAGTCTTGACTGCAACAGACTTTGTAGATCTCAGGCCAGACTTTATTTACTCCTCTGACTTGGGATCTAAATATGTTCAGGCAAAGGTTATCCTCCCTCTATCAGTTCCTGAGACCCTGCGAGTCCATGAAAGTCGCGGACTTTGGTTGAGTGAGAAACGAGCTGCAAAGGATGCAGCTTTTCAGGCGTATGTTGCTTTGTATAAGGGAGGCTTGGTGAATGACAACCTACTACCCCTTTTGGTGCATGACACAGTCATCGATGAGTTGACTTCAAAGCCCGTGGATACTCGTGCATCTATTCTGGAGGTGAAAGAAAGACTAGATCCATGGCTTGAAATTGCCAAGGGATGGCAAGAGGCAGAACTTCATCCCGGAATTGTTCGTACTTCGGTTATGAGCATGAATGGTTTGAAGTTGGAACTCTGTCTTCCAGTCGAGCCACCGGCCATACCTCCATTGAAGCTTTATTGGAACTCCAACACTGAGTTCTCTGTTGAGTTCTCAAACGACACCGAAATCGGAACCAGCAAGACTACGATGTCACAGGCTTTGAACGATACCTATTTCCTTTTATCAGGCGCTTTTAGTCGTAGGTTTCCTGTCTCGCCACGTCGAATGGTGGTGCAATTTATTGTACATCGAGCTTCGACATTACTCAGTTTAGATTGCCTCCCAATTCAACCCGATGATTCTTTCCATAATACGGGATTCGTCAGAGAGTTCGGGAACTTAGCCCAGCCTTATATTCTAGAAAGATGGCTACCTAGCAAGCCACCAATCAATGAAGTCCAGCACCCTTATTTGGACTATCAAGATTCGCCTGTATATGTGCCACATCTCGCGTTAACTTTAGTGGGTAAACGTACAGACTTTTTGCACAAGGTGGAAAACAAGAGTTTTTCGCCATCTTCAAAACAATTCTCGCATGTCTTGCCAGCGTCGTTATGCGTGCAAGATGTAATGCCTTCCCAATTAGTACAGTTCGGCATGATGATACCATCCATCACACACCATATTGAGATACAACTTCTTGTAGACCGTCTATCTAGAACCATTCTCAACACTCTCGAGATCAGCGACCGGAGCCTCATCCAAACAGCTATCTCAGCTTCTACGTACTCGCGAGGCTCGAATTATGAGCGTCTCGAATTTTTAGGCGACTCAATACTAAAGTTATGTACATCTGTACAATTGATGGCAGAGTATCCCCTTTGGCCTGAAGGATATTTGTCGGCTAAGAAGGATCGGATTGTGTCTAACTCACGATCCTCAAGAGCGGCAGTTGAACTTGGATTGGATGAGTATATTATTACCCGAAAGTTTACAGGTCGCCAATGGCGTCCAATGTACGTCGAAGACTTGAACCATCGGGGAATCGCAGAACAGCAAACAAGACAAATGTCCTCCAAAACTCTCGCCGATGTAGTGGAAGCAATCATTGGCGCCAGTATGGCCGACGGCGGTATCTCCAAAGCTCTAAAATCTTTGCAACTATTCTTTCCCGAACTAAACTGGCTATCTTTAGAAGCACGACGAACTTTTCTCTATCAACGAGCTTCTGATGATCTTGACCTTCAAATAACACTTCAACCCGTCGAGCAAATACTCGCGTACACGTTCACCAAAAAATCCCTCCTCATCGAAGCTATGACACACCCCTCCTATATAAACGGCTCCCAATCCCTCGATCGTCTCGAATTCCTTGGCGATGCTATTCTAGACAACGTTATCGTGACCGCTATGTGGTCCCACGAAACCGAGCTTTCGCATTTCCAAATGCATCTCTTGCGTAGCGCGCTAGTCAATGCGGATTTTCTCGCTTTTCTTTGTATGGAAATGAGTATTGAGCAAGACGTTGCTAATCTTACTGAGGGCAGTGACCATAAAATCCACGAAACGCATACGAGACATCAAGTTCCTTTGGTTAAGTTCCTCCGTCATTCGAGTATTGCTTTTTCCATCTATCAAAAACAAGCTCTAGCTCGGCATTCAGAACTTCGTGAACAGATTCTCGCGGCGATTAATACGGGAGACAGGTACCCTTGGGTATTGTTATCGAGATTGGATGCGAGGAAATCCTTCTCTGATATGATTGAGAGTTTGATGGGGGCGATATGGATTGATAGTGGATCGATGGAGGTTTGCACGGAGATTGTAGAGAGAATGGGGGTACTTAGATATATGAGAAGGATTTTGAGAGATGGGGTAAAGATTATGCACCCAAAAGAGGAGTTGGGGATAGTGGCAGGAAACGATAGGGTTAAGTATGTTTTGCGGAACAGGAAGATTGAAGCCGGTGATGGAGACGAGGATGCAGAGGAAGGCGGGGTAGAGTACATGTGCCAGGTATTCGTGGGAGGGAAAGAAATCGTGGAAGTGGGAGGAGGGTTTCGGAAAGAGGAGATACAGGCAAGAGCTGCAGAGAAAGCGATAGAGATTTTGAAAGCGAGGGGCAACGGAATGGGTGAAGAAGGTGGGGCTGACAAGATGGATGTTGATTGAGTCATTTTGATATACCCCTTACGAGTTACCAGCGGATAATATCCTGTTGTTATGCACAATAATAAAATGCTTGGAAAGCGAACGACAATTTGAGTTGGATAAAGATTCTCCTATGAAATGCCAGAACGCGGGAATGATTTTATTTGAACTGTGTACGAACTAACCCTAATATAAACGAGGGGGGAAAGGCAGACGCTAAACCCGACATCTTTAGAAGACCTTCGAATTGCTACATATAAAGCCTCTATGATGAGAAGAGCTAAGAAATCGTCAAGTATACACTCTCAAACACTCATCATTGAAATCCTATGACTGCTAAACTCCCATTTCCAAATCTCATCACCAAAAATTCCTATTGCGTATCTAGAGAGTGAAGAAATTAGTATATACTAGCAACACTATTCAAGTTTATAGGAATTTTGTTGTGCATCTCTACGTAATCCAATACAGGCCTAAAATCAACTAACGCTTACCATCTTTTATATTACGTTTTGTTTATCCAAGTAATTATCCATCAGTACCTTGATCTTTTCAAGTCCCGGGTGATACTGACGAAGTGAAATATGTACAAAGATTCCTTGTTCCGGTGCAATACGGTGGTCTGGTCACTTACTTACTGACTTCGCTTGCATACTGATGGGACAAAAAGTATCAGTGCCTGTAATTCTAGTCTTGATTTAGAAATATTGTAAATATCTGTTAAGATAGAGCCTACGTCCTTGTGGATAGCAAGAAAAGCGTTCAGATTTCTCCCTCCCCCTCCTCCTTCAAATATATAAACATCTGTAGCTACTGATCAGGCTTGTATTTTGTATTCTGCTTAAGAAGTCTCTAGCATCGACAACCAATTAATTATCATCATAGCTTGTACCAACGCAACTTTCTCCCCATATCTCTCCCCATCCGCACTACTCGCCTGTATAGTTAAGTTCCAAAGTCGAAGAATATCCATGTGTTTATCAGGGGCGATTCTGTTTAGCTCGTTCTGGTATTTCCATATCTCCATATTCCCCTCATTGCCTGATTGTTTTGAGATGCCGTAGGCAGTGGGACCGAGAAGGAGTATTGGAATGTTGCGTTCAGCACCATTCGTGATACCGATCCATTCATTTATTGAGTCAACGGAGAACTTCATATCGTGGGAAAATCTATGGCCAAGAGAGAAAATCACTGGAGTAGGTCGCCAAGGATCTGGCTTCTGGTAGGCTAATGACTGAAAGGTGGCTATGGCAGCAGATGACGCCGGCGTAGTCATGAACGGTATGTATGCGTGGGGAGTTCCTAGATTCTATGTCAAAGTTCTATTCGGGAAAAGAATACTACAACTCTTACTCTGACAAGCGTACGGGCTTCCTTTCGGGTCATTCGCTTCGTTTTTGACGACTTCCTCAAAACTCTTCACAGAATACCCGAGGCAGTTATTGTCCAAGAATTGAGCATCACATTTGCAAGCAATTCGTTCGTCATCTGTCATCAACCATTCTTGCAGGCCGCCGTGTGATATGTCCTCTCGTAGGAAGATATTGAGGGCGGCATATATAGTTTGAGCCGTTTCATCACCGAGGAACACGATAGCGCTGAATCGTTCAAGGATCATACATATTTCGGAGGTCAAAAACCATCGATATGTGCAACCTATATGGGTGAGTGCCTATGCCAAAAGCTGTAAAAGTGCATCCATACCCTTCCCAACATATGGCTCGTCGAATCCATGCCTGCCTCCGCTGCTTAAAGCTTCTAAGAGGGTTGCCCTGCTTCTGCAGAAAGGCGAGACGTCCGATTTGGTGGGGTACGGTACATGATATATGTCTGATTGTACGATTCCACAGTCTTTGCTTCCCAGATAATGTTTGATGGCACTTCTCGTGGTCAGAATAGCTATACCATCGATATGATATGGGCATTACCTTTCTCCAGGATCAATCACCTTTGATTTGGACGAGACCGCAACATTGTCAGATACAAAGCCCTTGAAGGGAGACCAGATAGCATAAATGAAGATAAATACGGCCAGACAAATGCCTCCGAAACGGTAGTTGCTAGAAGATATCATTGTCTTTTTTGACTTTGTGGAAGGGGTCTCAAGTTGGAATTGACACTGATGTTACCGAAGATGGCTCAGTATTATTCGTTTGCTTCGAGAAAGAAGAGAAAGAAGAGAAATATTGAGGTTAAAGTTGGTAGGTCACTTCATCACGGGTAGTTGCATCTTCCTTGATTGACTTATCAAATCGATCTTTCCCCGTTTGCTGTTTTCATGTCACGCGAAGGGTTGACGAGTTTCACATCAAATCCGTTCCCTGGATGAGCCAAACGATCTAATCGTAATGAAAGTAGCCCAAACTTGGGATGCTCACTTTATATGTATAAATCTCTTCATACTTTATGCTCTATCCTCTGGTCCAGACAAGAGAAGGTAATCTTGTTTAACACAATTGAGCTGGAAATCTCAAAGCTATGATAAGTCGCTCCTTGCACAGAGAAACTCTGAGGCAAGTCTCGAACTTAAAAACCCAGGGCTCTCTCACATCTTTTACGACGATGTCGATTGGAAGTTTGGATTCGAGAACCATCACGTGCTTTGTAGATTCCATCAATTTGTCCGTCCTCAAATTTCATGCTCAGAGGATAAACCTAGATTCCAAGACTCAGCTCGTTAAAAGACATCAAGTATATATGCAAACCCTTTTCCTGCCAATATCTTCCTCTCCATTTCCCCGCCAATTGCAAGTACAAGACGTGACGCGGCAAGTATCCGCAGGCATGAGCTTTCCGGATTTGTCCAAAGGGTTAACATCCGAGGTAACTCTGGATGCTTGCTGTGTGAAACGAGGCAAGATTATATAGAAAGATTAATATTTCTGCCTAAAACAATCGAGTTAATTCAGCCACCTGACAACATCAATAGTACATTACCAAGACCATGCAGTAAGACAAAACAAGATGACTCTAATCACGAGCACAGAAACTTGTTGTAACTCTGCAAGCTTACCGTTTCCCATCATCCCATGCACTGTTAGGTATGTAGCGAGAAGTACTAAATACTCGAGTAATAGATATATATCTATGGCAGCGGCAGCAGCAGCAGCAGCAGTAGTAGTAGTGCTTGAATCGAACGTAATAAGACAAGAAGAGAGGAAGGAGAACTTCAATATAGGTAAGGGCGGGATATAAACATGGCAGCATGGTGCATCGGTAAAGGTTATCTCGGTCGTTCGGAAACAAGGGGGGGAGCTTTCGGTACTACTCTGGTGGTTGTCATCGATTTGCTACAGATTTGCGTTTGCATGTAAACATGACTACTAGGTAGGTAGGTAGGTATTGATCTGATCTGGTCTGGATACATGCACACGATCAATTTCTGAATAAAGAATTCTCACACTTGTACTTGTACTTACACTTATATATATTGTCGTCGACTAAAGATTTTCTTGTTTGCAAACAATCAATTGATAACAACCTTGGAATTCTTTGACAACATTCAAGTGTCAATTCACCAATCAACTCCTTCGCTTTGCCTCGGTAGCATTTGGTTAGCTCTGCGTCATTTGGTCAAAGGTACGGACCGTCAACCTACTTCAGAATATCACAAACGCGGGGAGAAAACTCAAACTAACGCTTTAAAGAATATTATACCGTCAACGACAGCTAATGTTGGACTCAATATTCAATAATTGAAGGGGCTACGATTGTACTTTAGAGGCCCTAGGGCCAAAGGAATTAAACAAGATGTCGTGGAAGACAACTGAAATGTTGATGGATACCATCAAACATTACTCACATTTCCCTGCCACCGGAGTGAGTTTGAGGCAGATGGTACAATTCGGAGAGCGGCCATCTACAGGTATGTTCAGGATTCTACTCTGCGAGCTTCAGAGTTTCTGCCATTGATCCAATACTGATCAGCCACCTCTCAACAAACAGGTACACTTTTCCGGGCCTCACAATTCCTCTCCGAAGAACTTCCCATACGACTTGCGCATCGAGTGCAAGAGCTTTCAGACTTACCAGATGGGCTTAATGAGATGCCCTCGATTAAGAGGGTGAAGGAATGGTATGCACAGTCGTTCGAGGTATGACTCTTCACTTGCATACACGGAAACGTATACATGAATTGACATGTGAAAGGAAATTACTACCCTCCCCCGACCACAATTATCATCGGATGTCAAAGAACGACTTATGAAGCCTGCGAAAATAAGTGGGAAGCCGTCCAAGATTCTCTCCGAAGCAACGCAAAACCCGAGCGTAATGAGGGGGCAGTATAGTTCGAATGGGGATGGAAAAGAATCAAAGTCGGCAGCAGCAAGAAGATACTTTGCTACAGTAGAAGATAGTACAGATTGGCCTCCGGAGCTTCATGATTATAATCAAAGATTCGCACAAACACTCAACCAGATCAAACGTCGTCACGACGGAGTTGTGACCACCGTTGCGCAAGGAATTCTCGAATACAAGCGGAAGCGGCAACGCATGCAGATCGATAATAATATTCAATCCTTTCTCGACCGTTTCTACATGTCCCGTATTGGCATAAGAATGCTTATTGGACAACACATAGCGCTCACAGATCAAAGCCACGATAAAGACCCTAATTATGTAGGTATTATATGTACGAAAACCAATGTCCGAGACCTCGCAGAAGAAGCAATCGAAAACGCCAGATTTGTTTGCGAAGATCACTATGGGCTTTTCGATGCGCCAAAAATCCAGCTCGTGTGTCCTCCAAATCTCCATTTTATGTATGTACCTGGCCATCTTTCACACATGCTGTTCGAAACACTCAAAAACTCCCTCCGCGCTGTCGTCGAAACACATGGACAGGACAAGCAAGATTTTCCCGTCACGAAAGTCGTTGTCGCAGAAGGGAAAGAGGACATTACTATCAAAATCTCAGATGAAGGTGGCGGGATACCTAGAAGTGCTATACCTTTAGTCTGGACTTACATGTACACCACTGTGGACAGTACGCCTAGTCTCGATCCGGATTTTGATAAGAGTGATTTCAAAGCGCCAATGGCAGGTTTTGGTTATGGTCTCCCGATTTCAAGATTATATGCTAGATATTTTGGTGGTGATTTGAAGTTGATTAGTATGGAGGGGTATGTTTTACAAGCTTTTCAGATCCCTACCCCTCACAAATTTGTAATAAGCTAACGAGTCACCTCACGAAACAGATACGGAACAGACGTATACCTTCACCTAAACCGGCTTTCCTCAAGTTCGGAGCCTCTCCAATAACAATCAGCAGTCATGAGGGATACCTGGAAATCACAATCCCCTCCAGATATTGGCGGGACGCGGATCAGAAGGGGAGACGGAATATCCCGAGGATTGACGCTGGGTCTAGGACATAAACAAATGAATTTGAAATTAGGCAATGGAAAAGGAAAAGCGGGAATGGGAATGCGAGAGGTTTCAGAGCGCAAACAGGTGGGCGATGCGGAGAGTATGGTTAATGAGGGGAGAGGTGGAAGTGGTATGGAAGGAGTCTTTATGGGGGAAGGGGGTGAGGTTTAGAGGAGGGAGATAAGATGAGATAGTGTTGTAGAAAGTGATTGTGAAAACTTGCGGCGACGTTAGATATTGGGGGTAGATGGGATGGGATGGGAGGGGATGGGCGGGTGAAGGAGTAGGAGAGACTTTTGTATATATTTGGATATGCACAACACTGTGCCATATCTGAACCTTGAACTTGGGCGGCAACTTGAAAGCGGGATGCGGATGCGGGTGGGCGGCTGGCTTAATTACTCGTTACGTTTGGTATTGATTATGAATTAAAGGATATGGAAGATGTGATGAGATGAGATGAGATGGGATGGGGTGTGATGGGGTCTATGGGTATTGAGAAATGCGATATACGGTAGATAAAGATCCTTTTTCGGGTGAGATGAGGGCCATGAGCAGAGGGAATTCGAGTAATACATATATATGTATTAGCAAATTAAAATTAAGTAACAATAAATGAATATAAGGAATGCGAGGAATAATATCCATATCCATATCTACTACTATTAAATCTATTTTCGAAGCTTGAGAAGCTTTTGTAGTCATTATAGATTTCATAGCTTTCATAGCTATAATCAGTTAACTTTACAATTTTGAATCAAAGGAGGGGGGGAGAGGGGGAGGGGGGTATTAATCAACAATACCCTTGCTAGCGCTAGCGCTAGACTAATACTAATACTAAAACTAATACCAAAACTAATACTAAAACACCGTATTAAAACTAAAATCGCATCTTCAGGTACCTAGGTAGGTATACTTCTAGGTTTTAAAACCAATTAACTAGTTTATGTAACATTCTTAGATATACACTATCCTCCTATCCTCCTATCCTCCTATCCTCCTATCCTCCTATCCTCCTATCCTCCTATCCTCCTATCCTCCTATCCTCCTATCCTCCTATCCTCCTATCCTCCTATCCTCCTATCCTCCTATCCTCCTATCCTCCTATCCTCCTATCCTCCTATCCTCCTATCCTCCTATCCTAATCCCTTAAACTACTACTACCTACTCCTATATCAACATCATCATACCATACTGCGCTCATATAGAAAGGATAAGTAGGTGTATACATAGGTATCTGCTCGAGTATCGTACTTGTTGTTATAATAATAATAATAAATATAAATATAAATATAAATATAAATATAAATATAAATATAAATATAAATATAAATATAAATATAAATATAAATATAAATATAAATATAAATATAAATATAAATATAAATGAGAATAAAGCGTAGAGTAGAGCAAAACAGACTGAATAATTAGTAAGCGAGTGAACAGGTTATATTGATGTTAATATGAATGTATGAATGTAAAACGCCATTGAAATTGCATATAATTTGAATCGAAAAGTTAACTATGCGAGGAATGAATGAATGAATGCCTGCATGCATGCATGTATGTATGTATGTATGAGAGAACAGGACATATTAAAAGACAAAAACAAATGTCCCTCAACCACCCCAAACCCCTTAATCTACCCCAGCATCGATCGCCCTCTTTCCAGCCCTTCTTATTCCTTCCTCTTAGCTCCCTCCCCTCTCAATGCACGCCAGAAACAAAATAACCAAGTGGGAAGCTCCAAAAGCACAAGGTAAATTCCCAATAAATAAACCATGAATTGAATAAAATATCTGATAGTGGTATCGTACTTGCCCGCATAACCAAAGAATTTCAACGCTAAAAACACATGCATGGACATTGACATCGGCGGGAACCTTTCCTTTCCTTTCCTATCCTATCCGTGCCATGCCTTGCTAACCAAATCCAAATCCCTACCCTATTCCTTGCCTAAAATCAAGAAAGTAGTTTTCCAGAACCAAGCCAGAAACGACCGTATGTAACATAACACAAGCATCAACTCATAAACCTCATCTCTCATCCATCATATCATATCATCAATAAACACCAAAAATGCTCTCCTAGAAAGTATCATATCAGTAATACATACTATGCCTCAAATTCTTATCCACCCCACCTCCTCGGTACCAATCCTCATAATCAGCACCGACCTGCGGTTCCAAATACGAGCTCTTAGTTGTATGTTCACTATATACGGAGCCCGTAGATTTAGTCGGACGATCTCGCTCATATTCGCTACTTCTTGAGTCTAGTCCCTCATGCAACCGGTCCCATTTCTCTGCATCTCTTGGACTTGAAAAGTCATTCACATGGGTGGCAGTTGAGAAACGTTCTTCATCTGCACCCCTGCGGAGGGGCCGTTCATCTCTTCTTCTATCTCTCGAATCACGGATGTCTGAAGATGAAGGCGGCGGTGGGAAGGAGACGTTGGATCCATATAATGAGGATCCGAAAGTAGGTGGGAAGCCTGCAGATTGTGGCGCATAGGTACTTGATCCGATGTCAATATTGGTAGGCGTAGAATGACTGTAGCTCTTGAACTGAGGGCTGCGACTGCGTTTCGAATTTGAGAGTGGCGGTGGCTTGTAATTATCCTGACTAGCATTACTTTGTTTGCGATTAGCTCGTGACCGACTACGCTCACGTTCTTGCGGCTCTTTTACGTTTACGCGACTAGTGGAGTTTGCCCGGCCAGGCCTGCTTGGGCGATTGGGATTAGTGGCTTCGGTGTGGATTTTGCCATTGCCAGGCTGAGCGGAATACGGCTTCCTTTCACGTTCGATTGGTACCCCTGATCCCTCATCGACGCTTGATGACTCAGATGTAACCGAAGGGGCGCCAGCATATGGCATACGTTCTCTTTCGAGAGGCTTGCTGGTTGGTGCTGCATATGAGGCTTTGGGCTGAGGTGTATCATCAGAGCGGGATTGTGATCGATCAGTGGGCGATGTCTGACGAAGTGGTGGGCTTGAGGCTGCTGTTTTGCTTCTGCTGCTGTGAGAAATGCCAAGATCGTCGGAGAAGTGAGATATTGCAGTTCTCATCAGTTTTTCCGAGTCACGATCTCCTACATCAGGCAATAAGTGGCGTGAGATCTGTTTTGGTAGACGTTCCGGTTTTCCATCTACCATTTGCCCATCGGCATCAATCGGTAAAGCTAAGACAACCTTTCCTAACCTCTCTGACTCTTCGCTAGGGTAAGCGGAGATTTGAATCGTCATCCAGTGTGCAAATCCAAATGGAGTCAACGCCGGTATTGTAGGGTCGGAATGAAAATCTTCTTGAACTAGATGATGTTGGCATCCAAGATCTTGGTATAACTTCGAAATTTGTGTGTTAGATAGGGTTTTGAAAACAGCTAGATATGAATTGTGAGCACGCGTAAAACTAATAATATAGGTCAGAAACCCTTACAAACATATGGATGAATTTCCTTATTGGCAATAGGATATGCGCTATAATATGCTGCCATTTTTGAAGGTGTGATCACAATACTTTTTTTGGGCGCAAAATCGTCCACCTGCGAATGGTATTAATATAGTGCTTCAAATAAAACATGGGAGTCATTTAAAGATGAAGCATTTCTATGAAAGCCTAGTAACACAGGAATGCCTCGTCCAAATATAAGAAGACTCACAATATGATTTGCAAGGCCTCTCAAGAACTGACCCAACCTTTCCGTGGGCCGAGAATCATTATCGAACAACCGACCCCACTTCTGATCAATTGTAGATAGTTCTAAGTTCGAGTATGTGCGGTGCATTTTCTGCGCCGGTCTGTCATTGTATCCACGATCACGGTCCCGATCCCTCTCACGATCATTAAACCGCACGGAGGGTTTCTCCGAGGAAGGACTCATTGGTTCTGTAGGCGGAGGAGAGAAGCTTGCTTTGGTAGTTGAAGTTGGTGAAGGAGGAGTGTAAACTCTGCGGTTATCTGAAGGGGGAGGGGATTGATTTGTAGAGCTAGATTTCTCTGACTGTTCGCGTTGCGTATATGAGGCTCGCGATTGGTCATCAAAGGTGCCTGTTTGCTTGAGATGTTCGAAGACTGAGTGAATAGGTTTCAGTAAGCATGGGCAATCGGTGAGGCTCAACAGCTCAAATGACAAACATGCCGAGGAAATGTACAACATATAACTTACGTTCTTTTTTAACCTTCTCCGTAATTGCTGCAATCATTTCAGGCGATACTGCATCGCGATCTACAGCAGGGCCACGATCAGAGCCAAATGCCGTTCCCATGTTGTTGTTTACTGGGTAGGACTGTTGTGATGCGTGTGGTGGTAGACTTGAAGCGCTTTGGGAAACAAAAGGTATATCTCGAGGATCCGTAGAAAATCTATTCGAGGTTGAGGGGTTTGAATAGGCGGGTATGTGCCTGTTGGGATCGTTGAAGTCGTAGGTCTGGTAGGTCCCAAACTCGTATCCCGGCCCTGAATCGCCTCGCAATGGACGACCACTATAAGCGTCAAAATGGGCCATCTTGAAAGGCGAGGCTATGTGATTTGGCGTTTGTCACCTCATTAAGTTTTTTTAAGGTACGGAAGTTGGTAGTTGGTAGTTGGAAGTTCGATTTGACGTATCTTATTCTTGTATCTTATAGTCTGTTTGTATGATTCGATAATTTGCGTTGTGAGGTTTGTTAGACGAGACGAATTTAAAAGGTTTGATGTCGTCGTGTGTGGTGGGATGTCAAAGTTTCAATATGTCAAAAAAGGCTTATTGGAAGATGTGAGAAATATCTCGAAGAATGTAGTGTCGTATCGTATCGTGACGTGACATCCAACCTAATGCAGCTATCGCTACTCGCCCGGTGCAAAAGAAAAGAAGCAAAGAAGGAAGCAAAGAAGCAAAGAAGCAAGACTTTTTTACTCACTTAGATACTGCAAGCAAGGACTTGCCGCTGTACATTTCCAATTAAACCCTGTTCTATGGCTTCATTAGCTTATTGGCGTTAATCTCTTCAACATATGTATCGGGCAACGGCACCACGGAAAATGGCTTTTTACCTAGGTAGGTACTCCTCGAAACTTAACTGTTGCTGCTTCCATCAATCTTCCATCAAACCATGGTATAAATTCAACAGCACACCTGGGTAAATGTCAAGATCTTCCAAAATGACATATTTTGTGCATCATAGTTATTTTAGCATAATCCTTATGACGCTGATCACAAAATTCATTCATCCCCACGATAGCATTGAAGACATCACTCAACATGTTCTCCTCCAGCATCCATTCCTTCACCATCCCTCAATTCGCTCCAACAATACACAAACTACAAGCTGCATGGGACGATCCGTATCTAAACCTCTCATCCCCAGTAGTTCCACGGAACCCATTTCCAAGCTTGTTCTAACACTAAGCTACCGACCCTATCTATCAACACCAACTCATCCTCTAGTTTCATCGCCCTTCTTCAGTCTAAGCTATCGGAGCCAATCTCCAACCGTTCATGATTCAGATGTTCCCCCATACTTCAAGTCAATCACGCATTAGCCTATCCTTCAAGGCTCCAACCAGTGATGGCCACTATGTTCTAACGTCCACTATGCCAATAACATGCTAATAACAACGACGTATTTATCATCATCATACTTCGTACTTCGTAATCATCAACCTTTAAACGAGGGGAGCGCCAGGGGCTAAGCCAAAACTCATACTTAATCCAATCCCCAAATGATCATTTCAAGGTTCTCTATAAAAATTATCCAAGTGGCGATTGATATCCTCGCAAGATATACAAAAGATCCGCGTTAGAAATTTGTCTCACACCCAACTTTTCCAGATGATCCGCGAGTTACCCATGTGAAATCTCCAACCTTCCAACCTTCCACCACATCATAAGTTTAACCGAGCACCCAACCCAACAAATAGCGCTTCTTTCCCCTCACTCACCCACCAAAAATCAAAAATACCGCCACAACGGGCGTAGCACAAATGTGTATTTCATACCTACTAGTAGCTACTACCTACCCATACCCATACCCCAAAAATTCTCAAACACCACGTTTCGTCTCGTCTCACCCTATACCATCCCCATTACGCATTCCGCACCACCACCAACCTCACATTCCCATCAACCCAAGCCCAAACAACCCAAGTCCCACCCCAATCCCAATCCCAACCCAATCGGTCCTCGGGTCATCAATCAGGTGTGGCGTACAATTGTCCATCTCCCCCCCAATCCACCAACACCTCTCCAAACGCTCCGCATCAACA
The DNA here is from genome assembly GCA_002162505.1 of Myriosclerotinia scirpicola. Classification (NCBI taxonomy): domain Eukaryota; kingdom Fungi; phylum Ascomycota; class Leotiomycetes; order Helotiales; family Sclerotiniaceae; genus Myriosclerotinia; species Myriosclerotinia scirpicola. The sequence goes on from NGKG01000004.1 coordinate 678,216, forward strand.
TAACATCAACATCGTGATTTTCCATCAAACATATTTCTCCTCCTTCAATCCAAATGTTCATCATATTATATCATACATCATCCATATCCTCACATACCATACCAGTATCTATGTATCCCTAGTATTTTCCCACATTCCTATAATTATCCATCCTGATTCCTGAATTCCCCCAAAACCAAACAAGATATCTACTACTCGTAGGTACAGCCACCACACATAACAACCACAGCCCACCAATTCTCCCCTCAATCTCAATCTCACCCTCACCCTCACACTTCCACTTTCCCATCCTCACCCTCACCCTCACACTTCCACTTTCCCATCCTCATCCTCACAATTCAAATTCAAA
>NGKG01000004.1:678600-692419 GCA_002162505.1 Myriosclerotinia scirpicola
CATCCCAACCCACCCCATCTCATTACCCCATCTACATCCAAAACTACCTAGTCCATAAACCCCACAATAAACAAAAAGACACCAATACAACTCAACCCAACATCACATAACATAAACACAAAATTTCCCATCCAAAGTAAATCGCGGCCAAGAATACAGATTCCATTCCCCCTCCCATTCCCCCTCCCATTCCCTCTCCCTCTCCCATCCCCTCTACAAACTCATCCAGCAACCTCAAAGCCAAACAACTAATACATGTACCTCTCAATTTCTCAATTTCTCAAATTCAACCCAACTCTCCCCAAACCCCCTTACCCCCTTAACTTCCTTGAAACATATCGCTTAGATATCTCCCATCTCCATCTCCATCTCCATCTCCATCTCCATCTCCATCTCCATCTCCATCTCCATCTCCATCTCCATCTCCATCTCCATCTCCATCTCCATCTCCATCTCCACCTATACTCATTAAAGAACCATACCCCCCTCCCCCCTTACCCCCATACCCATACTCATACCCCTTCACCCTCCCACCCCCTTCCCCAAATCCACAACAAAACCTATATATCCCTTCCATCACCTATCTAATATTCAACCATAGCCTTGATAAATATTACATATCAAACATCCAACATTAGAAACTCCAAAGCTCTACAAATCCAACATAGTCTCAAAGTCTCATAGTCTCATAGAAATCTCAAAGTCTAAAACAACCTTTACAATATTCCTCAAAGATCGAACATAGCTCGAGCTGCTTGGTACAATGAGAGTGCCAAATATTATACAAGATAAAGGCGTCGTAAAAGGGTTCCAAAACCATAAGCGACCATCTAGATATTAAAATCTACGTGAAATAAGCGTGCTAGCTATTATAAAAGTGAAAAGCTCGAGGAATTCTATGAACTATTCTTAAAGGAGTTAAATATCGAAACGTGGCATGAAGTAGGTGTGTCGAATACTATCAGGAGACAACGGCTTATAAAATCTCTTGAATTATCATTATAAAGTCAAACATCAAAACTCCAACAGTATAGCATGTCACTAATAAGAGTATCTCGTTTAAAATGAACTATCAACATAAACTATTTAAAACGACGTAAAGCAATTTGCTTAACCCATTCTTCAGCAATACTACTAGTAGTAACCACCAGTCGAAGCCAAAACCACCAAGTCATATGCAAATTTTGGAGCTCGAGCTCAACTCCAGCATCAATAGCGTCAGAAAAAGAAAGAAACCCATTGTTATTTTTTAAATAAGAAAGTCATCGTTTTGAAAGAAAATCTCTTTCATCTGTCTCAATAATGAGAGCTTCAACGTAAAGAATCCTCGTCTCAAGTTTTAAGCTTCGTGCACGATCTGCCTAGGAGGTATGCCTAGGACCGTGGTGCCCGTGGGAGAAACCACAAACTAGAACTGGTCAGGTGTAAGCCTTCCAACAGCTCCTTACATCTCATCATCGCTGGAGTCGTAGGCTGATCTGCGGTAAGGACCATCAGACTCCGGTGCCCATTCGGTAATTGTAGCCCGGGGAGCTGTACGTTGACCGACCTGAAAGAATGAATTAGATTATTACAATTGGTAAAATTTCAACGATGAGTGACAGAGCTAGGAGAAAGAATTTGCATTCATTTCAAAAACTTACAGGTTTAGCCCATCCGGTGTTCTGATTGGTGACAACTCGAATTGGCCGAGGGGCCGCGGCGGGTGCAGAAGGAGAAGCAGCGGGAGCTGTTTGACGTGGGGCGGGGCGGGAAGGGGTACTTGTGACAGATGCAAAGCTTGGTGAGCCAATATCTGAAGTTGTAATAGAAGTTGAAGTCATCGCCCTCTCTTGGATATGACGAACTCCGCTAGCATCGTACGCATTGTATACCATAGCTGGTCCGGCACGACGTCTAGAATCCCTGGTTGACCAACCGTCGGAACCAACCGGCATATCAGCAGTACGAGCACCCTCGAAAGGGTTGCTTACGGAACTCTGGGAGCGATTTTCGTTTTGGCTACCATTGATTGCTCGCAAATGGGGGGCAAGGTTGGAACCGTTGGAAGCGTTGCCAATTGCAAGGGAGGATGCTTGTTGACTCAACTATGAATATTGGTCAATACGCGGAAAATATTCTCAAGACTTGAATGTCGACTTTTGGATATACAAAATCTTCTAAAACAATAGGAAGTGCGAGAATAAGGAGAAACTACTTACGGCAGCCATACTAGCAGCATAGGAAGATCCTGTAGTTTCTTCGAGTGTGTCGTTCGTTGTGACAAACTGTACTGCCTCAGTTCCTGGAGCAGGCGCAAGATCGACCTCGGGTTGATGTCCCTCTTTCCAATGAACACATTCCATACACCACTATAAATAGCACGTTAGCCATGATCCCATGATCTCGATACAAAACACATTCTGATTGCCCATACTTTATTTCCTCTGCTTCTCTGAGCTTTGCTGAACTGGTCCAAGACTTTGACTCTTCCACATGGGCCCTCGCACTGAAGCTCATGTAATTGTCCGCCCTTGCAGCCACGGCATCTCACAAGAGCGCCAACCGCGTCGGGTTTCATACCTGGATTTTGCGACAGCTTGTACTTGTGACTAGAAAGCTCGCTCTTGGAAAAGCAGTCTTGAGTCTTGAAAATCTTGCAGGATTGACATTGGAACTTGAAACTGTAAAGATGAGATTGTCAGTTAATTTTTTTTTGGCTATAAATCGGACAGTGAAGCTGATTTGCCGACGCAATATTCGAATGGATGACTACGATTCAAAAAAAAACTGAGGGTTGACTTGCTGAATACAGTACGAAAGGAAGAAATTCATGAGATTTGTGACTTACCCGATGGGAATGACAACACCATTACGCCTACGAACTTTCATTAGCTCAAAGACCAATCATCTCTTATTGGAGAACATACTGGGCTGCAGGAGAATAACGGTTGTTTCTGAACGACATCTTGGGAAAATACCGGCAAGAGACTTGCAAGAATGTTGTTTGATATTAGAAGAGAAATGAAGATGAGGTTGTATTCGACAGTGCCTGATCACTACTCTTATTAAGGAAGGAATGTTAGTGCTTGGAATTTCATATTGCGATTTGCTTCACTTTCTTATTCACTCTCAAAAGAAAAGTGAAATGTGGGGTAAGCTACAATCTGCTTTAAGGTTGTGAAGAACCAAAGGCGTTTTGAAAGAAGGTGGATGAGTTCGAAACTCGAGATGGATATGAGAGAGTGTGAAAATTTGGATAGAACTACTCACTTTCTGTCGGATGAAGGTTGTTTGGTGTGTGCAAAACGTCTTCAAGTGATGATGAATCGAAGATCGATCTGCAAGATCAAGTGCGAATTTGGTAAAACGGACGTATTACTTGAGTCTTCAATCTCCAAGATATTGAGGCTCAATGAACGCGTTGAAGATTGACTTGAAGATATTAAGAAGTGTTGCTTTGACAAAAGAAAAAGAAAAGTTGTTGCTATTGTAGAAGAAGAAGAAGTTTGGTATTGATGGAATGGGGTTGTTTTTGGAAGAAGTGTAGAAGACAACGAGAACTCTTTTGTAGCTCGTTAGCGCATAGGCATCCATTCTGTTCGTCTCGAGAGTGAATATGGAAAGAGGGATTTTAAGAAGGAAAGAACGATCTATGGATAGATGTACCCCTCTTGAAATTGAATTTTGAAATAGTAGCGAGAGGGGTTTCTTAAAAGTTAAGATTGCATTTATTTTCCTTAAATCAAAACACTTATCCGATCTATAACTCTCGTTCTATATTTCTTTATGTGTTTATTGCTATCTGGTAGATCCATAATCAACGTTTGGTTTATACGCGAGCGGGAACTTGCAGGAAATCCAACTTCCATGTTTATCTGATCTTGCTTCCAAAATTCTTTATCACGCAGCGCCATGTTTCGTGTGCGCCAACATCCTTCTCCTGTTGCCTGTTCTCTTCGGCTGTTTGCGTCGCTTGCATGGAGTTTCATGTCTTTTGCTTTTTTCTCTTGAAATTTGTAATTTTCTCATTCATTGAGATATCACCGGCATGCATAGACTCTTGAAATGACGTGCGTTGTATCAAAACTTTCCATTAGCGAAAAAGAAACTGACATTTCAATGTCTCTATTCAATCGAGATAGAACACCCAAAACATAAAACAGCAGAAAGAAGTACAAGCGTCCTATATTGGCATTACAAGCAACAACATGATTTTGAGGGGTATAAATGTTCAATTATACTTGGAAGAAGAGTATTTGTCTTGGCTGCCTTTGCCTCCTGATGGATATGGTTGTGCAAGTCACTTGATTGCCAACAATCAGATATCGCTACCTGTAGTTCAGTATAGGTTCTGTGTTACAGATTGTCAGACGCAGTCAACACTCATGATTAAAAGAGACTTCTTAAGCACAAACTTCCCAGTTCGGTCATTGACTTGTTGTCAAGTCACGCCCGACCACTGATTCAGAGTAGAGCGGTTCTTGAAGAAACATGGAAAATTCGCCTTACAGTTAGGGTAACATGCTTATTTGACCTACCAAGCTTCTAATTCTCCGCGAGTGCATGGCTGTGACGGAACTTGAGAAGCTCAAATACTACGCTGTTCCCAGTGCTGACTGGCTGTTCATCTCGCACAGAATTTCCTTCATTAGATCAGATTATTTCAAATCGAATGAGGCCGAGCGACACCGATCAACAGTCAGCTTTCATTGAATGGCGAATCTTTTCATCAATGGCCTAGCAGAGGGAAGCAGTGCGGAAATATCAATGTCTCCCCCGGATTTTTCATCCATTATCACACCGCTTCAGCTCGCATATGCAAGAAACCGTTAGACTTGCCCTATTCTTCCAGCCTCGAATCAAACCCGATAGTGTGGATTATGAACAGGGTGAAACGTGTCAATCGGGATCTTCAACGGAGGAAGAAGAAACTAGACTATTACCGATTTGCGATGATTGGAGATATAGAAGTTAGCATGGCTGGTAAATATGCTCCTTCGGTTTTTTTCATCGAGTGTTACATCGTTCATTTGATATGATTCTATATTAGCTCTGATCATATTGAAACCGTCAAAGGTTTCTAGACGCCACAATCAATCTTGCAGGATAGGCTGTAGATGGAACCGTACCGTCCTGCAGAATTGATTACGCAGTAGAGATAATACAATAACAGGGGCATTATTCAGGGTCCAAATCGGCCAATATAAGATGATGAATAGACTCTATAACCAACACCTGATTCCCAGCCTCCCAGCCTCCTCAAACATTTCTCACCCCAAAAAGCGCGCCGCCCTTCAATAGCTTTTGGAACCGTCGACAGCGGAAGCCGGGAGAGCTAAAATCACAAACTCAGAAGACCACGTTTAGTGGGGGAATAGTACCCGATCCATGCCCACAGAAAAGCGCAAGGATAAATTACACTAAAAGTGAAGACTAAGACAAAAGTGGCTGTCAACGGTGGGAAGAAGGAAAGGCGTGGAAATTTATGAACTGGTGAGAAAGAAGAAAGAGGCGCCTCGAGTGGTGTTACTGATGGTCATTAGGACGGATGTTGGCAAACTATATCTACATGAATGAAAAGTCGGTAGGTAAGAATCTCAGCAGAGCGAACCGCAACAGACAGACTAAAATAAATAGACGTTTCTCATGTTTTTCCACAACTCAATCCATGATATGCGCCGTATCACCCAGGGGGTAGCAAATATTCCCGGACTGGATGCTTGCGTGAAATCGGGTCGCTATACTGCATTTGCACAACCATCAAAGCACCGAACATGATGAGCACCCAATTTCTTTTTGGTAAGGCCATGATGGCGATATGAACGGTCTGAATCCTGTCCAGTAAAGTATACGACAGGACAGATTACTCTCGGACGGTCTTGCATTGATGGAACGAAACGGATTTTATAAAAAATTATAATGCTGTACAAAGTATTAGCTATAGGTAGGTAGGATTATTATATTGAATTTTTATACACATTCAAAACAGACTAGCAGAGTCCTAGGCGGCGAAACACAAAGGGTCCGGATAATAGATTATTACGAGCAGGCATTAATAATATCGATGCTCGGATTTTCTTTTTCCAAATAATTAATGCCTGTTCAGTGGTGTTCTCCGAGGTTTAACGGCATTTCCCCTATCTTTAAAGAGAAAAATAGCATATTCTCGAAACGCTTAGCAAGTCTGTGGTCAATGGTCACATATGACTTGACATATACTCGAGGCTCGAAAAGCGGTATTGATTGATTATCACAGCCCCAATGCTATGATTTTCCATGGCAAATGTATTTCTAGAATGACAAATGCAGACCGGCAGTTGTTGGAGTGTGGCTATAGATATGTTATGGAAGAATGATGGAATGATGGAATGATGGAAAGAGGTGCATTGAATGGCTGGTGATAAAAATAAAGATTTGTTGGAGCCGGGGGGGAAGGGGGGGTGGAATGCATGCGCTGATAGTGAAATCAAGGGGCAGGGCAGGGCAGGGCATTGAGGGCAGGTAAAGATTCACGGAGGAAAGTAGGCAAAAAGAGGTTACGGTGTAACAAATAGATATTATTGACAAATGAAGAGATGGAAATGGAAATGGAAATGGAAATGGAAATAGAAATAGAAATAAACTAGTAAGGAAATATATTCCATTTATTATTATGAAATAAAGAACCGGTCTGTAACAGACTAACAGTACAGACAGTATAACTCGAGTCAAGTACTTTGTAAGTATTTACTTGTCTACTGCTACTACTGCATACTAATTTAAGATCATTTTTTCCCTTTTGCTTGTGCATATCTCCCGCTTTATCTAGAATTGAAGCTTAATATAGGGTTTAGCCAGTAGTAACTCCTCTTAGTCCTCTGTATGCTTTGACGATTGAAGATTTTGGAATATGAGAAATTGAGAATGGAACCAATCAATCAATAAACTTTGATGGCTTGAGTTGAGTGGTTGATCCTACAACTGGTTTGGTTTTGGTCTTGTGATAATGTGACATGAATTGGACTGGCTGGCTGGCTGGCTGGCTGGCTGGCTGACTGACTGATTGATTTTTGAATGGCTTCAATTTGTTCTATTGCTGCAGCACATTTCATTTTGGTTTCATTGATTATTATGGCGGCGATGATTGATTGACCTTAAACCTTTATTATTATTATTAATCAAGCTAGAGTTTCTTATGGTTGGCTTCAAAGCCAATTTTATAGTACCTAGGTAGTGTCGGAACTCACCATTTGGTATCTTGTAGTTCACAACCCTTGAAAATTTTCAAAACCTTTACCACTCACTCATCACACTTTACTCATCTTTTTTTTTCCACCACCCGCGCAAAGTCACATCACATCACATCCATCCATCCATCCACGGTATCATCTCCAAGCCTCAAATCTCAATGCGATACTTTACATTCTTTAAACAGTTATTTACTTACCTTTTGTATACCGGTACTGTCTTATACTGTCTTGTACTGTTTTGTACTTTATGAGATGTTTGATCAATGATAGCTGAGCATAATTGAGGGGTTCTTCCCTTTTTATCTTCTTATGCATAGGTATCATCTACCAATGACTACCATACATTATGCCATACCATTATGCCAATACCTACCATCCATTATTTCATATTTCATCTCATATCACCATTTGGAACCAATCATTCACACCATACCTAACACCCATTGGCTCCAACAAAATTCCAAAACTCTAAATACAAAATGGTAGAGAGAATCTTTCAATCCACTAGGTATTATTCTGATTCAACTCTCAAGACTCAAGAGTCAAGACCCTTTTTACTTTCCTTAATATAACCTCTTCTCTTCATTGATTGGAAATGGATGGTCCCGCCTTTAACGCCCCTCTTCAAATACACTCTTTTCAATAATAATAATAATAATAATAATAAAATACGGAGCCTTTGATACATGACATTCATTATTATTACTTGTTACCTACCTACTCTATCAAATCAACTTCCCCGGGGCTTTGAATTACCAGGTAATTATTCGCGTCCCATCGAATCAGCATACGAGATAATCGAAACTCTTTACTCGGTCGCTGTGTTGGCATCACAAGAAGCAATCGAAACTTTTTAGCCGATTAACTTTCAAGGATTCAAAGAGTGTCCCTCCTATTGATTTACAGAATTACGGTGCTTTTATTTAGCTAAACTGCGTGTTGTTCGAGACAAGTCCCACAACCTCGCATACAACTCGCAGTATCAGTTCCCACACCATGGTGCACGCATACCTCAAGTAAACATCAACCAGCATAATCAAGCATCAGCATCAGCATAAGCACCGCATCGTATCGCGCAGGAAGAGATAGAAGGAGAGAGAGAGAGAACGCGAGCGAGAGAGAGAGAGAATTTACCTAGCTAGTACATCGTACCACAAGTTTACTCGTCTCGTTCGTACACATCAGACCCTTCATTTCTCACTCTTTCTTCCCCTTCCAAGTTCCTCTCAAATCCATTCGAGACTCACCCATTCCTGGTATCATATCCAACCACCCCCTGGAGAAACTACAGCACTAAACTAAAAAATCCAATCTACTGTTCGATGTCAAAGTGGATCTTAGCGAAATTGGTTATTGCCATCATCCCCGAGCTGTTCATGCCCCCAAGATTGTCTTCTGGAAGGATTTGCGGAACTTAATAAAACCCAAACTACTGTAGAGAGAGCGCGAGCTTGAGGACTTTCCACGGTTCAAGGCCTGGTACGGTGGTACCCTTCGACAAATTCAAAGTTCATGCAACCCATGACAGTGCTTTCCTTTTGACTGACTCTAGAGTCTAATGCGCTTGCGATATCCACCTACGACAAGCAAGCCATCGACTCCCCCACGTCGCTCATCAAGAAACTACGAAGGGCCCTTGATCTAATACGGCTTCTCCTATCATTAAATACTAACCAGAAACGTCACGAGTCGTCCGTCCTTCTTCTTGATCGTCGAAAGGCTTCTTGCTCTAGCGGGTCAAGACCCGCACTCCCGATTATTGGTAACGGCTCCATTTACCACTCTTTCCCAGACATCCCATTACATCTCTCTACCTGATCATCTTCTTGATCTTTCAATTCGCTGCTTCACTCATTTGCAATCTCACGGAGGACGTCCAACACTTATTATTATCACCTCGATCGTTACCTACCACAATCGACATCTACGTTACGTGAATGCTCTGGTTAACATAAGGAAGCTCTCGTAGAGCTATATACGCGGCAGCATTGGTAAGAGAAACCTCCTGATATTCACTGCGGCCAACATCCGATCTTTGAACGTGGCTCAAATGTATTGCTAACATAGCCAATTTCATTCAGCATTCACTATCGATCATTTAACACGAACATTTATTATTTAACGCATATATACAACACATCCCTAAATTTCAACCCTCACCTCGATCTACAAATATGACGGTTGCGTATGATTTGACCCACCGAGGGTCCTCGACACCGACAGCTTCAGCAGGACAGGCGTTGGAAGACAGATTCGAAGTCTTGAAAGATATTGGAGATGGAAGCTTTGGTAGTGTTGTTCTAGCACGAGTACGCGGGGCGGGAGCCAGTGTAGCTCGACGTGGAACGATTGTATGTTTAAGCAGGGTTGGCTGGTGAAATATTAGAGCTAACGAAACAATTATAGATTGCTATCAAGACGATGAAGAAGACGTTCGAATCATTGCAGCCATGTCTAGAATTACGGGAAGTCGTATTCTTAAAAACGCTACCACCTCACCAACATCTTGTACCGGCATTAGACATATTCCTCGACCCTTTCACCAAGAAGTTGCACATTGCCATGGAGTACATGGATGGCAACTTGTATCAATTGATGAAGGCTCGTGATCACAAGTGCCTGGATGTTTCTAGTGTCAAAAGTATCCTCTTCCAGATCATGCAAGGACTGGAGCATATTCACGCTCATCATTTCTTCCATCGCGATATCAAACCAGAGAACATCCTCGTTTCCACATCAGCACAAGATTCAGGAAACTCTTTCCGACGATACTCTGCCATGGTAACCCCCCCTTCCACACCACCAGCTTACACCGTCAAGATCGCCGACTTCGGGCTTGCACGAGAAACTCATTCGAAGTTGCCTTACACAACCTACGTATCAACTAGATGGTACCGAGCACCGGAAGTATTACTAAGAGCAGGCGAGTACTCAGCTCCGGTGGATATCTGGGCAATTGGTGCCATGGCAGTGGAAATCGCGACTCTGAAACCTTTATTCCCTGGAGGAAACGAAGTCGATCAGGTTTGGAGAGTGTGTGAAATCATGGGTAGCCCAGGGAATTGGTACAACAAGGCCGGCGAGAGAGTTGGTGGAGGTGACTGGAGAGAAGGCACGAGACTGGCCGGCAAACTTGGATTCTCATTCCCAAAGATGGCGCCACATTCCATGGACACAATTCTTCAAACGCCTCAGTGGCCAGCATCATTGGCAAAATTCGTCACGTGGTGTTTAATGTGGGATCCCAAGAGTCGACCAACATCAACTCAAGCGATAGCTCACGAATTCTTCACTGATGCTGTGGACCCATTGAGGCCCAAGTCTTCTTCGAGGATACTCGGTCGCAAACCTTCTGACCTAAGCTATCGCAGCTCAAAGGACTTCTCCGAAACCACACCAACTTCATCAAAACCTTCTTGGTTCAGAAAATCTTTGATTGGCAGGAATGATAATTCTAACACCGCTGCTGCTCAAACCAAGGACAAAGAAAATGTGGCATCGAAGCCTTCACCGGTAATTGCAGCTACAATTAGTGAGATTCCTGTAGCTAAGACACGTCAGCCAGTTGCTAAGCGGTCAACGTGGGCTAGCGGGGCTACTAACGCAGCGCCAATGCCGATCCTACCGACAATTAAACCCATCTCCCCAATATCTGACACTGCAACAGCACAAGCAAACAGCAGGACGTCATCGTACAATGATCTCTATTCTGGACAAAATGATAAAGGTTCGAAGAAAATTGGTCGCCAGTTATCAGTTGCCTCGAGCACGAATCATTATGCGGAAATTCATCGACAACAAGCAGAAATGGCATTAAATGGAAATTCTGGTTTAGTTTCTCCTCCAAGTGGTCACAAGGAAAGCTTCTTCTCTCACCTAAGGAAACGCGCAAGAAGATTCTCTGGCCGACAATCTACAACTCCCATGTCACCAAAATCAATGGACCTCGAAGCACAGGCTGGATGTGGACCTTGGTCGAGCAATAGATCATCGATGGTATTGGATAGCAACCAGCCTTCTAGCCCTGCTCCGCAAAAGGTTGATTCGTACGAAGCATTGGACAAAGCGTTGCGTACCGTGCAGCAAAATTTGGATTCTCCGCAAAGTACAAATTCCCCACCCATGCCACCGAGCCATCAAATCAACCCAAGCAGCGTTCTAAAGAGACACCACTCCGTTCCTCATCAACAACCACCGCGCTCAACCGCCGATATTCCAAGGTCTGTGGCACCAATACCTACTAGGAATAGGAGGAGCCAAATACCAGGAGTTCAGCAATATGAGACTCCAGACGAGGAGGACGAATTGCAAGATGAAGCACTAACATCCACGAAAAAGCCAATGACAATGAGACGCGGAAATTCTGTCCAGACCGATCATCGACAACCGTTAAGACAATCACATAGTAATACTGGTTTAAATCCATACCCCACACCCTCCCCGTCCGCGAATGGTAATGTGGCACTCTTTGGTCAAGGTTTAAACAATGCTTCGCCAACTCCAAAATCTCATGGACCTAATAAGCAATCTTCAACACCACCATACGACCATGGGGAAAATGAGTGGGCAGCATCTGCTGCTGCTAGTATATTCGCAGCACAAAATCGATTTTAGACGATCCTCTATCGTCAATTTGTAAAATACTTGGAGGAAAAGTTTCGGGGCATCTACATTGCATGGTGTTTGGGAGATATGGAGGGGTCAGTTTTGTTCAAACGTTCTTTGTGACATCAGTTTACTATACACCAGTACAGCTGGGTCTAGCGAGTTCATCTGCGGCGTTTAATGTTGATATCGAAACCTTCTTTTGATTTTTATTTTCCAGCTTCATACCCCCGAGCATAGTAGCGCCTATAGAAGCGCTTCTTGGTGTTCATCATTTTTCTCGTCTTCTAAATACCCCTTTATAGACCGCACTAAATTTTGTTTTCCGAGAAGATTCAATGGAAAAACGGCTTCACAGCACTCAAACAATATCTCATTTGTCATCAGATTTCTATATGGATGTGGCCTGTAGCAAAATTCACTTGAATGCCAGGACCGAATTATATACACGTTGTTTTCCTATTTTTCGGGGTCAATGGTGATTTTCAGACGAGCCACGTAGCGGCAGTTAATTGGGGCAGGTGAATCTTGTTTGTTTGTTCAAAATCGACCGCACAATCCTGTACAAATCATGTTTCGAAGGCTTAGCTTTACAAAAAAAAATACGGGCGCGGGATATGGGGAAAGGGAACTGGCGGGACAGGCAGAGGAGGGGTTATGGGCTTTGCATATCTGTGGCGGGGTGGTACATATATTTTAATTCTATCTTCCCTTATTTTCCTTAACTTTCCTTTGTCGTACATATCTGGTCGGGGCTATCCTGGGACGGTCCATAGGGCTTTGCTGCAGGAAGGGTTTTCTGGGGAACTTGCATAATTGTTCCTAGATATGTGGAGGGGAAGTCCTGGGAGGATTGGGTCTTGAGATGCTCGAGTGCACGGATGCAGGCTTGGAAAGGAAATGCGCTACCGCTATGCTTTGTTGGCTAGTGAGGTTAGGTTGTTCCTCGATTGAAACTGCTGGCCGGTATGTCATTGTCATGGGAGAGAGGTGGCACGTCTTGGGCTCTGGGGTGATGGAGAAAGGGGTGATGCGAGGGGTTGATGGAGGGAGGTGGATTTTCTGGATCACCGGGAGAGCTGGATGTATTTAGAGGGTGGCAAGTGATTGACAAAGACAGAGACAGAGACAGGGAGGAGGAAGATGGAGTAGATTCAGTGAAAATCCCATGTGGCGTGGTAACGGCACTTTTTTTGTCTCCCGTTTATATTGTCATACCTTGCTTGCTTGCTTGTATTGTCCGAGGGTGAATCTACATGTGATGTGATTGGTGACGTGAAATGATGTGTCAATCGTATGTAAATCGTGTGTAAATCGTGTGCACATCGTGTGTAAATCGTATGTAAATCGTATGTAAATCGTATGTAAATCAGGGCCTGCAACTTGACGGGTTGATTGACGGGCTGACTCATCGGACTAGCATCTCGAAGAATCATGTTTAATGTGGATCGATTAATTGGCGTGGTTGTCTGGGATGGAAAAGAAGGGTGAAGGGTATGGGATAATGGGAGGGGGGTGAAGGGGGGTGAGGGTGAAGGGTGAAGGGTATGAGTGATGGGTGAAGGGGGGTATGGGTGAAGGGTATGGGTGAAGGGTATGGGATAATGGGAGGGGGGTGAAGGGTATGGGTATGGAAGGGTATGGATGGGTATGGATGGGTGATGGGATAATGGGAAGGGTATGAGTGAAGGGTATGGGTATGGGAGGTGGGAGGTGGGAGGGGAGTCCTAGGAGGCTAGCTAGGAATGGTCTCACTTCGGATATGACATGCCGGCCGGTGGTTTGGTGGTGGTCTTTTAGGGTTTAGGGTTTAGGGTTTAGGTTTTGCCCCTCGGGATCATGTAGGGTATGGGATGTGTAGGGTGGTAGGGTGGTAGGATGGTAGGGTGGTAGGTATGTAGGGTGGTGGGGGGTGAGGGAAACTAGGGGGGTGAGGTAGGATTCGCTTCGTGCTTGTTGCGCGGACTCGGAGGTTGGTGGTTGGTGGTTGGTGGTTGTGGTTG
>NGKG01000004.1:696024-727891 GCA_002162505.1 Myriosclerotinia scirpicola
GAATTCAATACTACGTACGTACGTAGGTTTCAAGAATTCAATAAATATCACTATACGGATCAGTATACGGAATACGGGAAATACTAAGTAGAACACTGCATACAACAGTAGGGATTCGCTGGTGGTCACCCACCCAACTACTAATCTACCGATCTGAGGCTTGTGTATGGCAGAGCGGACGGGATGCCCAATTCTCCTCAGTCTATGGTCGTATGTGGCAATCTGCTGATGGTATACACTTATATTTGGGATGATATGATTTTTACTCTTATTTGGTACCTGCTTGAAAATTGTTAAAAGCTGTGACGGAGCGAGTAAATTCCATTAGATAGTAGAGATGGAGAGATCTGTTTATAAAAATCCCAAATATCTATCTTCTATAGAGAAATGCATCTTCTTCGTAATCTTATGCCTCATTTCCCTCCCCTTCATCATTCTCGGTAAAACCCCCTACCACCCTTTAGGTCCTTTTCACCCTACTAGCAAGTTATCCGATTTGACCACTTCGCGCCCTTCTTCCTTCACCCATCAATATAAAAGCCTTACTCTTGCAAAAAGTTCAATACACCCAAATGCTTCCCCAAAACAGTGTACCTATCTGCATCATTCCCCAACGATCCAAGCTGTCCGTCCTCCTACCAAAGCTCAAGAATCTTGACGAGTAATTGGACAGACGAAACTGCAAATCTTGTTCTTGAACCACCCGACCTCGGAAAATAGAGTCGACCCAAGTACCACCGCAGTGTTAGTGATATTTGGGCAGATATGGCGGTTACTGCCAGGAAGAAAGGTGAGAGAAGGGGACGGATCACGCCACTTCCTTCGTCTCCTACTCATTTACCATGTGTGAGATGAAGTTACCCATTGATATGAAATAGATTATAGGAGGATAGAAATGAATGATAAAAGAGCTTTAGATGCGGGATCGTGGGGGAAAGGGAAAGATAAAGAGGGGGGAAAGCAATATTTCTAGTACTGTGGACCGCAATTCCACAATGAGAGGTCTTTTGATTCTTGATTCTATACCGTATTATATAGTTGAATCCACTCAAATCATCAGGCTATGATTACAGTTTTTAGCCTTCCCAAAATTCCCAAAATTCCCGCCATTCAAATCTAACCCACGGTCCAAACAACATATTGCACACCCAGCTCCCATCAAACCCTCTTCACATACCATGCACTCTACTCCCCCTCGACCAGCCCCTAAACTTCTTCCCCCAAAACCAAAACACAATCCCCATACTACACCACAGAGTAATAAGAGCCATATTCGTCATAATCGGCTGTATATATCCACTCTTTTCAATCCAGGGCGTGATAAATTTACTAAATCCATAGCCCCATACGTTTTTATTTACAGTAATGGCTACGAAGATGGCGCCGGAGACGGGCTTGTAGGAATCGATGGCGTAGGTGGAGACGATGCTGGGGATTGCGGCGACTTGGATGCCGGCGCAGGTGAAGCCTATGATTATTATGGTCTAAGGGTGGTTAGTGTTGTAGGGGAGAGTGAGGAGAGTGAGGAGAGTGAGGAGAGTGAGGAGAGTGAGGAGAGTGAGGAGAGTGAGGAGAGTGAGGAGAGTGAGGAGAGTGAGGAGAGTGAGGAGAGTGAGGGAGATACCTTCCAATTCCATCCCCTTTCATACCCAACCGCAACCACCACATTCCCAACAATCATAATCCCAACATAAGGAACCATAGCCAACAACCTCATTTCCGGCTCCCTAACCCCTCCATTCCTCCACGTAAGTCTCGCCGCAATAGCATCACTCAGCGGCCCCGCAGTAAACAATCCAATCAGCGCTCCAATAAATATAGCAAAATTGAAAAATCCGATTTCTAGACTACTGTAGTTGTAAGGTGGAGCTGCAAATACTTGTGATTGAGTGAGATTTATGGTGAGGAAGGAAGAGGCAGACCAGGATACGACGAAGGAGGCAAAGAGGATTATGGGATAGAAGGCTATTTGCCATGGGAGGAGAAATTCCCGGAGGAGGCTGCTTTCGCGGGGTTGAAAGAGTTTCCATTGTTGTTTTGAGGGTTTTCCACGGTGAAGCCAGGGGTCTTGATGGGTTTGTGATTTTGTGATGGCGGTATCTAGTTCAGTATTTGCTTGACTTGTGATTTGCATCGTGTCGAGTTCTGTATCTTGACTGTCAACAATTCCGCTGGAAGGTTGAACATTCTTCTCTTCGATTTGTTCCATAGATGCTTTCAATGGAGGAGAGGAGGCGATAGACTGTGTTGGTTCAAAGGTGCGGGAGTATCTTGTTTCCGGAAAGAGAAAAATGCAAGCTAGAGTTGCGAACCCTAACAATCCTGTATTAAGCCACCAGAAAATTCTCCATCCAAGATACTCGGCCATGGGACCAGATATAATAGGTCCTATCATGAGCGATCCGAAGTAAATGGAAAAGTAGAGCGTGTTATATCGTCCGCGTTCGTGAAGGAACATGACATCTGCGATAATCGTAGGCTGCGCCGTTTCAGCTGGCCCTGCTCCTATACCATTGAGGCTGGAGAAGAATGAGCACTACTTATGTGACATGTAGAAAGGTATATACATACACACAAGCACCCATAAAACTACCGTACGTATTTGCCCTTGCTCTCCAAATACTAGATGCAAAGCAGATTGCAGTAGAGAAGATGAGAACCGGTCGTCGACCATAGCAGTTTTGAATGGGAACCCTAAGTAAGAGTCAATTCATGCCTTGGCTATCATTGAGATATGGAAAATGTACCAAATAAAATTACTGAAACCCAAAACTAGAATTGCCACGCCGGTGAATTGTACCACATCTGTAAGATTCGAATCAAAGGCTTTGATATAATCACCGAACATGGGAGCCTGTGGGTGTGAGTGATATCAACGCAGATAAGAAGGATGGAAGTACCAAGGCCAAAGGTCCCAATCCCTGGGAAAAGGTGACTAAAGTAGCGCATATGATTGTCAAGAACTTCCACATTGGACTCCAATTCTATATAAATTCAGCTTTATGCCATCTCTCCTACATGTAAAGAAGACTGCTGTTCTTGACATACCAGAGGATCATGCCTATTCGATTCAGGATCAGTTATATGACCATGAACGACTGAATGCGAGAAACTTACTCATCATCTGAAGGCTGAGGGACTAATACCGAGTTCCCACCAGTATCAGACTTGACAAAGTGATGATTTCCAACATCTCTCATCACCTCTGTTCCTGGATAAATCTCGGTGTGTAACTCTCGTTCAATTTCTCGTACCGCCTAGTTTTGTTGTCAGATGATATCCGGAACATCGAAGGAAGAGTAGAGATAAGATAGAGACTGACTCTTTCGTCTAGATTCTGATCCATCTTGGATGATTGTGTTGTTCCGTCTTTTCTTGATAGGTCGATAACTTCATAAGAATGGAATTCAAACTACTCTTATATAGTCACCACAGATTATGACGCTTCCACTCCAAGCGTAATATCAAGTCCTGTCGCGGGAAAGGATAAAACGCTTAGTGAACATGACAAATTTTGAGAGCTCATGTGAAGAAAACCACTTTGTCAAATGATGTTACATTGCATTTACCCGAGATGCTGATACTATCAATCAATCACAGTAACTCAACAGGCATCAATCACAGTAACTCAACAGGCACTCGCCCTTGCTTTCTTCTTCTCCCCACTCACATCCATGATTATAACGCATGCAAAATAGCCTTAAACTACTTAGAGGTGATGCAACTCCTCCAAAATGGCAAACTCAATGTATTTTTACTTCCTCTTTTCGCTGGAAAATGCATGAATACCTATCGAAAGCGAAAACATATACTATCCGGTATAATTGCCTGTACGTCTTTACTCTCGTTTGCCGGTCCATTTGTATTTCTCATTTCATAAGTGACACTTGTCACACAAATGCATGTTAACCGAAGCTTTAGGGAGGACAAGTCCTAGCCTATTTACCCCGCATCTCAATACAGCCAAATCTGAAGAGCACAAACTCTAATCAGATAAAGCTCGGCATATAACCCTACCGATCTACTTATACAACCTTGGAATGCCCAATATATACAAGAAGTAGCTACTGAGGAGTCTTCCAAGCTTCTGTGTGAAAATTCGGGAGTTGGAAACGGCAGTAATGTTGTATTCAAGCTTGTTTCGACCACAAAGAGTCCAGCAAGTAGTAGTATAAGATTCCAGTTTCCTACTTCGTAAATCACTCTGAGATTATACCTACTTCGTTTCAAATCAAAACCGATATCAGAACTCATATTTCATCCAGCCACCCTGAGCCACCCTCAGCCACTACTGAAAACATTAGTCATCCATTTAAACCGTTAACATCACGCATGCAAGTTTAATTTAATGTCATCTCAGTTTTCATCCGTTGGTAATTGCAGTGCAAGTTTGATGCCATTTTGTATATCTTCATTTCATTAGCAATTACAATACAACAACAAATATGCCCTCTCATAGTTGATTGACAATCACAGTATAACATGAATGTCATACTATTTTACCGGTACCTATAATATGGGTAAATGAGTTCAACATAATACACCATCTCACATCCAACCAGTGAAAACAAGAATCCCTACTCGTCGTAGTACCGGCTACGAATCCGAACCTTTGTTTTCAGAGTCAGAGGGATACTCAAGCCAAGCCAAGTCAACAAATACAAATCCAAAATACACATCACCAAAATCAGGACCTCTTCCACGCTAACAGAACATTGAATGATATGCGTGCATATATAGAGTACTGCAACGCTACTCGTAAACAATCAAATCCATCACAATAAGAGCCTAGGAGACTTACATATGTTCTATCTTCTTTATCGCTACCAACACGCTGGCGTTACCCAAGTGAAAAGCCCAACTATACAATCGATCCGATGCTATATATAGCTCCGGGGAAGGTAACATGTACGAAAAATGTGTGAGAGAGCGGGAGAGAAAGAGATGAAAGGGAGTGGGTATAGAATAGGCGAAAGATAAGATGTCGGGTTTGATTATATATTGAATCGAATCGAATCGATCCCATTTCATGACTACTTCGGTTGATCAATGTATGATTTTGTTATAGTCGGTTAAACCTCATTCATCGCGAGTCACCCCCGACTTCTCATGCCTTCCCGCCTTTCATTTTGACTGTTTCCTCATCCTTTTCTATTTCTTATGATCTTTTTCTCAGAATTAGATAGCTTAAAAGACCTGTTCGATTTAGAACAAATTGGAGCCTATAGAGACTAGTGTGTTCAGGTGTTTACCAACCAGGGGCTGGATTTTACCCCTGACACATTTAATCACCAGTACAAATCAAATATAAACAGCATAGTTAAGGTATACCAAAAAATTCCATTCCGAAAAGCCCACACAGTAGCAGGCGTAGTAAAACCTAGCTCACATGCTCCTCATATCTGAAAATTGCTAGATAATGATATGCGCCATTTCCTCAATCTCCACCCAACTATTCCGCAGCAACTCCCTAAGCTTTATACAAGGTATCCAAAAATCCACTCGCCAACTCAACAACAACACTCTTGTTTGGTAAACTGCCCGCAACTCCATACAAGGCCGCTGAATCTCCCAAGTTCTTCCCCTTTGCACCCTTTCCTTCCACAATTCTGACTCTCTCCTTCTCCTTCTCGCCTTCCACAACAGCTATCAAATCTTCCACCAACTTATCCCAGACCTTCACAATCGGTAATGTCATAGCTACGTGTATAGCTGGTGGGTTTTGTAATGAATTCAAATGCCACCCCTTCGCTGACATAGCGTCGGCAATATCATAGATGTCGAGTGTCTTGGATGTGAAAGCTACAACGGAAACAAGGGGTTTGCCGAGAACCTGAAGATCGGCGTTCAGAGATGGGTTCTCGTTTATGGCATCAATGACTTTCTTGGTAGTCCCCACGATTTCGTTACATGCACTGATGTAGCCAGTCTCTCCAACACTCATGAGGGAAGCCCAACATCCAGCGATAAGGGCACCTGGGCGAGATCCGGCAATGGATGGTGAGGCATAAATACCGCCCGACCAGTCAGGAGAGATGAAGTATTGGTATGTTCTCAAGGCTGCGGTGCGGTAAAGAACAGTCGAATTACCCTTAGGCGCAAACCCGTACTTATGAGTGTCGCAACTTATACTTGTAACACCCTTGAGACGGAAATCAAAGAGCTCGGTTTCGAATCCGGCCTTCTCGAGGAAGGGAACGAGGAATGATCCAAGGCAGCAATCAACATGGAGTGGAATCTTGCGTTTGAAAGCGAGTTTGGAAAGACCAGTTATGTCATCGATGAGTCCATGAGGGAAATTTGGAGCGGAGCCAACGAGGAGGATGGTGTTGCTGTTGATGAGACGAGACACGCTTGGCAGGTGGACTTGGTAAGATGGAGCAGGACAAGCGACGAGGTGCATTTTAATACCGAAATATTGAGCTGCTTTGCGGAACGCTGTGTGTGCTGTTTCTGGAAGAATTCTAAATACTGATTAGTATATAAACATGATACACAAGCTCGCGATTATACTGACATTTCTGGCTCCTTCACACCTCTTTCAGTATAGGCCTTCTGCCTTGCACTTAAGCAAGCCATCAGGATAGACTCTGTACCTCCACTAGTCGTAACACCCGCGGCATCTGGCGGCGCATTATACATGGACAAAACCATCGCCACGATTTCTGCCTCCATCTTCCTCACTCCCGGAAAGACATCTGGATGAATAGGATTCGCGACCGTAAACTTTCCATACGCCTCCGTCTGTAACTTCATCAACGTATCCCCTCCATGGTACACAGCACCCGAGACAAATCCGTCCTCCCACCTGGTATGATCCATATTGGCCAACGCCTCCAACTCCTTCATGACCGTTTCCTCGGACCATCCCTCCTTCGGCAGCGTTAAATATCGTACCACATCCGGACCAGTTGGTACCAGTTTTCCTTCTAACTTGGTAATTGCCTCTGAAACCTGTTTCTGTACTTGGGATCGCACACCGGGTGCTCGTAGGAACAATCCATAGAGTGTCCTGCGAGTTGAAACATATGCGTCGGCGAAACTACCAAAAATCCCCCTTCCCTTCAATTGCAATAGACCCTTCCTCGTCCATCTCATTAAGAAGAAGAAGAATACGACATTTCGAATTCTGCATTACAAAGACAAGATCAGCAAAGTTCATTCCAACGGTGACAAGATGCAAATATATTGCATAGCTTATCGCATATGTGGTGGGTCCAAGAAAATCGAACAAGTAAGTACATACAGATCAATATTCAGAGCCAGTAATTGGCCACCACTTGAAGCGCCAGTTTTGACGGTGAAGCTATTGCGCAAGCTTATGGGCATTAAAGAACTACCGGGCATCTTGTGGGACGAACGGTCTGTGAGTGTGTTGAGAATGGGGGATGAAAGTTGGGGTGGAAGAGTTATAAGATAAGTTGCGAAAGGACAAAAGTCGTCGTCTACATCGGAGGTTTCTTCTTCCTTGATTCCTTAGATGCCGAGGATGTAACTCATCACTCATCACATGCTTGCTTCTTTATGCTCCATATCAGATCTGCCCTTGTATATAAGGTTTAATTCGAAGGGGCCATGAGAGATCTCGTATGTCGGTATATCGGTATATCGGTATATCGTCTTATATAAGTGGGCTTAGATCTTTCGAGTTTTCTGATTTGAGTAAGATATTCTTATCAATTTGTTCGTAATAATGTGATTTTACATGGATATACTAAAGTTCGTCGAGATCGATCGGAGGAAAATTACAATGCCTCCGACATGAAGAAACCTACCTAGTACTTTCTTCATACTCTACCTATCATCTTCTCTCTAGATGAGAAATCTATATAAGAACTTGTCCTACGAAGTAGAGAGCATACTCATAGAACATATACCGATATGGAGCAACCAGGAACTTTGAAAGTATTAAAAGAACAGTGCTATTGACTGTTGGGGTATGTATTTCAAATAATATACAGAAGACATAAAAGTCTTACATCCCCAAGAAAACTACATCTGCCAGGCTCGATGAATTCCATATTCCTACAGACATCATCGCTGGTATTGCACATTTATGCAAACATTTGTCTTCATGCTATTGTACGCCTGCAAACGCCTTGCCCGCTATTCGTAGATCATAAGGGGTTCTTATAGCCCTGAGTGAGTGTGCTTATATGTTGGTGCTGAGGTTTGGAGGAATTTAAGTAGTAGAGGTTTGGATCATCGTTGTGCGAAGACAGTTCTCCATTGTCTTGTGTATTTCTCGGCCTCTTTTCCACAATCTCGTCCAGCTTGGTCGCAACCTGGGAACCGGACAACGAAGTCTCCATCTTTGTATCCTCCCGCTTCATCGGTGTTATATGCATTCATTATTTTCTGTGGCACAAGTGCCAACTTCGACAAGATCGTTGGATGCCATTGTACAATGTGTTCCTAATTATTGTTAGATTTCGACCTCCAAAAGACATGTGAGAACTTACCAGTGCATGTGCATCAGCTTTCTGGAAATTGTAAGAACGATACAGAGGATCGAACCATGTATCGAGGAAAAATTTGCTCCATTCTCCCTTTCTGATGATAAAACTAGACTGCGACAGACCATCCTTATCCTGGGTGAGAACCAAATCGATACTCCCACCTTTCAAATTTGGAAACGTCTTGATAACGCTGTCTGGGGGTACAATGGGCTGATCTTTGATCATCAAGCTTTCTAGCCGTTTAGGGTCCATAATGTGATCTTCGACCTTCAGCGTAGGATTCATGATGAGAGCATTCTGCTCCAAAATCCAAATATATTCGCTATGTGGGAATTTTGATAATGCATGTCGCGCAGCGGGAACTTTGGACCATGAATTTGGCGACCCTTGGATATCGTAGTCTCCAATGCTAGGGAAAAATGTTGCATAGCCTAGGAATGATCAGCTTGGTTTTTGCTCTAATACCAGAACAGCGAGATGTGGCCATTCGCATTGGCATTGGCATTGGCTTACCATGTTTCCTGGCATACAATATCCGATTCTCCTTTACGGTATCCTGATATTCTTTACTATATCCCACCGTATCCAACACTGTGACAATTACAACGGGCGGAGTCCCCGATGGAATGCCGTCTGCTCCCCCAAATATACGCGAAAGTATGAAGAATACCAACCCTATGGCACAGGCACACAAAACTATCGTCTTCGCCCTACTTCTGCGTAGCAGTGGGACACGCGAGGACCGTGGCGCAAGATATACTGGAGGGTTCGAGGCTTTCCTCGAGGGGTATGCCAAATGCATTATGTCGTATGTACTGGGCCGCTTTGGCACCTGCTACAATCGTTACAGCTTTTTGGCAATAATTGTAGCCCCAACGTCGTACGGGACTATTATAGAAACTGATCGCGATTCACAAGAGGGTGAGATTGTTGCGCCGTGTCCTTTCGTATTTGACCGTTGTGGTGAACACTTGGCGTGGTGAGTGGAGATACCGGGTTGATGGTAGCAGGGTCTTTAAAAATTCGAGATTAAAGGTAAAAGCTTATTACAAAGAATAGTATTGCATATCAATCATGAAGAGAGAAGAGAAATGCTTCAACGTCGAGTTCATGCGACAACAAGATGGAAAAAAGAAGGTGATGGTGATGTTGCCGTTGTAAGAAGAAAAATGAGATTATGTGATTTTAGGGAAATTTGTTCTTGGCTCAAAGTAGTTGTTCCCCCCCCAAAAAGGTCGGTAACTTTTGAATTACTCGAGTACAAGATTAGATATAGATGTAGGTAATCATAACCATATTCATCAACTTGAAAATTCAACACTTATTGAACTTAATGGATATAATATATAAGGAAGCATGAAATAAAATTAGATATAAAATTATATATTTTTCATCTCTCACCTCTCACCTCTCTCTGTCCTACTTTAAGGGGTTGAAAGTACATGATGTTAAAATACCCATCGACATATCCGGATAAACATCTACAACCAGACATTCTATGTAATGATTAGGGGTAGCTATCCATATTCAATACTTTTCCACATATCCATACTCGAGTGTTTTTCGAGTTTTTCTAAGAAGCCTGAAGAATCTTATAACATTTATCAATAATGAATGATCTACTTCGTACAGGACAAATGTATTTAGCCTCCACCTGGTGTTCTGACCCGTCGTCTAATCCATCCAACAGATTCCATTTATCCATTCATACTTCGTACAAATAGGCTCTTTATTAAGCTTATTCTTTTTATTAATAATAGAGCTCGATAGATGCCAACCCTAGGTATATAAGATCTTATCTTATGCACACCAAAAGGGAGTGGGGGTCCGATTATTCTTCGCTTCGGTTGGTCGGGTTGTTCAACCTTCCCCCTTCATCCAACATCCTCCACACAAAATATCTACTATGATGTAACAACAGATCGAACCACACAGCTCAAAATTCAACGTCATTACATGTAAGTGTATGGGAGATACCTCCGGGGCGCTATACAAGTGTTGAAATTTCTTAAAAGCTAAGTAGGTATTAATTTTCCTATATATCATACTCATCATAAGTATTAATTGTCTTGCTTCATACCCCGCGTATTTTTCCAAATCTTCACAATGTCATCTTCAGTAATTCAGTTAGAATGTCAATGCAATAACTACCCTTGGGGACGACAGGGCAAGGAGTCTTTAGCAGCAAAGTATGCAGCTTCAACACCAGGAGGCAAATTCAAGCTTGATGAGAGCAAAGAGTATGCAGAAATGTGGATGGGTACATATCCCACTAC
The DNA here is from genome assembly GCA_002162505.1 of Myriosclerotinia scirpicola. Taxonomy (NCBI): domain Eukaryota; kingdom Fungi; phylum Ascomycota; class Leotiomycetes; order Helotiales; family Sclerotiniaceae; genus Myriosclerotinia; species Myriosclerotinia scirpicola. The sequence continues at coordinate 706,760 of NGKG01000004.1, forward strand.
ACCCTCTCTCATCTTATCAACCGGCAAAGATTTACAAGAACATCTCAATGCCAATAAGGAGAAGCTAATTGGGAAACCAATACTCGATAAATTCGGAGCAGATCTCCCATATTTACCAAAGGTACCTCTCCCTATTCTCAATTCTCTTGCGTGAATATTTATACTGACCTCTGCCCCCTCAGATCCTCTCAATAGCAAAAGCTCTCCCTCTACAAATCCACCCTGACAAGAAGCTCGCAGCCAAGCTTCACGAACAAGACCCCGAGAAATTCGGCGATACTAACCACAAACCCGAAATTGCCGTCGCCCTCGGAAAATTTGAAGTATTCGTTGGTTGGAAACCCCTCCCTGATATCCAATCCCTCTTCACCAACATCCCTCTCCTCACCTCCAAATTCCTCTCCTCCCCATCCGACACCATCGATAAAGATACCTTAAAATCCATCGTCCACAAAATCCTCTCTCTCCCCGACGATGAAGTAACATCCATCTACAACACCCTCAAGGAAACCCCCTCCTCCAAATTCCCCAACTCCTCATACATTCCAGCCCTATTACCCCGTCTGGCCGAACAATACGATAAATCCGACCCCGGCAATCTCGTCGCCCTCCTCACCATGAACTATCTCATCCTCCAAAAAGGCGACGCCATCTACGTCCCCGCCGACGGCATCCACGCCTATCTCTCCGGCGACATCGTAGAATGCATGGCGCGCTCCGACAACGTTCTCAACACGGGATTTTGTCCCCGCGCCGACCGCGACTCGGTCGATCTCTTCAGCGCCGCTCTTACTTTCTCTCCCATTGGAAAGGATGAATGTATACTCAAACCTACCGCAAGCCCCAAGGGTAAAAATGGTAAAACTAAAGTGTTGGCGCCACCCATGAGTGAATTCAACATGTTAGTTACGGAACTCAAGAAAGGAGAAAAGGAAACTATTGAGAAGTTGGGAGGGCCCGCTATATTGATTGTTACCGGTGGCAAAGGAACGATGAGGGCGGGAGAGGAAAAGTTTGAGGTGAAGGAGGGTTATGTCTTTTTTGTGGGTGTGGGTACTGAGATGGAGTTCGAGGCTGAGGAGGGGCTGGAGGCGCATATTGCTTACTGTGAGGCTTAGGGGAGGTACTTGTAGATTGGATGATAGATGATATGTATAATAGGTTGTACTATCCATACCTAAGATTCAAAGACAGGATATATTTTTTGTTACACGAGATCATTTTTGTTTCAAGATACGTAGCTTTTTATCAGACGAGATGAGACATCTTTGACAACCAAGGTGATTTGGTACACCAGGAGTAATAACTCCCATGTAACAGACATCCATGGATGGTATTGCTACCTCTCGAACGGGGTTATAAACATCATGGGCAAGAGGTAGTCATTCCATTGAACAGATTGGACTTTTCAACATAATTTATTATATTGAGTATCCTGAGAAGATAAAACTTTTTTTCAACATAACATTTCACATTTAGTATAAAATAGACCTATTAAACAACCATAACCACACCCCAATACCTCGACACAAACCCTCCAAAAAAATGTATCAACCCCCTCTCCAATTCCCCATCCTAGCATAAAGCCACGACCAGTGCCACAGCGAAGGAATCAGAAAAAAAGACATCTCACATTCCAACCATTCTCAAAAAGAGTCCGGTTGAATGAGATTAAGGGGTACTGACAAAATAACTCGCGGTACGCCGGTATATGAAAAGAAGAACAAGACGTTCGGGATTTCTGGGCTCCAGCTGAGTTGGCTTATTCTACGCACGAAGACTAATTGGCACGATACTGTGAAGGATCTCGTGGCAACTTAAGAATGTGCGGGATGGATGGTGTGTAGGAAGGTGTGTAGGAAGGTGTGAAAAGGGAAAAGAAGGAAGGTGAGAGGAGGCGAATGAAGGAAAGGAGAAAAGTACTTCCTAGATGTGTGGTTCTCACAGATGATATGCTTGAACATGGCCAAATATCGTATACAAATATTATACAGACACTATAGGAATGACAACTTATGCGCTAAGCCCATTATTATATCCTCACTGTGTTTTCCTGGTCTCAGGATCGACAGGTGTTGCAGGGCGTTCTTCTCTTGGAGCCTCTTCGTTTACCCGCTCGTTAACTCCTGCTTCTTCTTCTTCTTCTTCATCATCATCGCCTCCAACATCGATCACGTTTTCGCCAGCCTTTTCGAGCACTGCTCTACTCCAACTTCGCGTCCACTTCCAAATGGTCTGAGGATTATTAGCAGATCCATAGCCCACAGGATCAACAGTCACTTACAAGTAAAAAAGCACCGACACCAATAATGACAAGTGTCCAACTGATATTTTCCAGGCGATTTCGACCTGTTCCAGCTCGAGCACGACCACCTCCAAATAAGCCAGTCTGTCTTACATTCCACCAGTGCCATGGGGACATTGCAAAGAACATCTTAACAAAGCCCAGCATTCCCAAAGACGCCAATCCTTTTAATAAGTGCTCAGTCCAAGTAGTTACCTCAGTATCAACAACACGTAAAGCCGGACCCGTTCCTCCCATCGAAGGCAAAGAAATAATCGTATCATACGGATCCAGATATAGATTGATGATAGGATCTGCAATGAAACCCATCACAAAAATTGTCGCGAGTAATATCGCCATCGTCAGACACAATTGTGTGAATGCACTACTAATCCAATGGCCCCACTTCATTCTCTGTAGATGGTATCGAAATTTGCACGTAGGACATTCATAATAGTTTCGTGCCCCGTAAAGCGGATCTGCATGTCTCCAGGCTGCCAAACAGCCTTCATGTACGTATCTTTGACTCCCCTTGCACTTGCATGGTCGCATTAGACGGCCCAACTCGGGATCTTCCGATGTATATGTTACTCGGGGTGTCGGATTGAGCATTGAAGCTATGCCTTCGGTAGGGTTTTCGAAAGTTGACTCGACGATTTCGAGACATATTCGACACTGTCGAGAAGAATAATGTCGTCGACGTTGTGGTTCTGGTTCTGGAGTGGGAATTTCTTGTTCTGTATGCTCCTCCTCTGCAAATGCGGCATGTTGACTTTGTTGAGAAGTTTGTGAAGGAAGCTCTTCTGGAAGGTTTAGATGATTCCACGACCAAGCGGTACCTGATGTCGCCATATTGTTGAATGCAGATTTGAAGCTCTGATTGAGAAGAGTATTAGTCTGTTTATATATTCGCCGAGGTGCTGGGTGTTGTCATTGATCAAAAAATAGCTTGGCCGGCAAATGTTGGAAAATTATCGAAGAAAGATGAACAAAGAGAAGATTCTAGTATGAGTATGAGATGAGTATGAGCGATTAGCTTGATGCGCTGAATACGTCAGTGAAGGATGGTTAATAAATTCAATCGTAGGAAAACTTCAGTAAAGAAGTATGAAGAGTAAGTAGAGACATGGACAGCAAGATTGAGATGTGGCTTGATGACTTCACCAGTAGGCTGTAGGTTTGAAGAGAATATTTTGGTTCATTTTTGATCAGAATAATCAGATCCTGAGGTGTATGGTTTTGCGAGATCGCGCTAGTAAAAGTCCCCGAAAATTATTCAAGAAATCAATTTATATATAAAAATCACCACAAGATTTTTTCTTAAAAAGATCATTAAAATTACGATTTGAATTGAAAAATATAATATATCATGAAAGGATACTAGAGTTTCCCTCCATAAGTAATGTAGAATGTTATTTCACACCGTGACATCCATTGATGTGAATTTGAGGTTCTCTTTTTTTGCCAAGATACATATTGATGCCTGGCGTTTGAGCTCACTTAAGCCCAAGAATTAAGGCACTAATAATCCAATCGCGTAGGTAGTCGTGGACCTGAGCTGCCTGTAGCTGTGAAGTCCAACGACCCAAAATACAGCTTCACTCTCTAATAACTTCCCACCCATACTTTACCTTTCCGTCAACCCTTTCCCCTAATTTTGAACCTTCAGAACTCAGAGAGTTAAGTTTCGAAATAATAAGAAACAATGGCGGATAGATATTCTTTCTCCTTGACAACCTTCTCCCCCAGGTATGTTTAAACAAACATAGCTTCCCAGGATATCCATTATGTGATATGTTCTACATTTCAAAGGGCTTTTCTAACTTTTTGCAGTGGGAAACTGGTTCAAATAGGTTCGTACCAACGAATAAAGCTCGAATCGAATATGCGCTGAGCTTCAACTCAACTGTTGATATATCCCACCAAACACATGTACTGACCAAATCGCAAACAGAATATGCGTTAAATGCCGTCAACCAAGGTGTTACTGCATTGGGAATTAAAGGTATATCTCTTCTTCCCACATTTGCGTATATATGCTAACTAATAGTCAGCTACCAACGGCATTGTTCTCGCCACGGAAAAGAAATCCTCATCCACCCTCATCGATCCACCCTCCCTCTCAAAAGTCTCCCTCATCACTCCAAACATCGGCATGGTCTACTCCGGTATGGGACCTGATTATCGTGTACTCGTCGATAAGGCCCGCAAAGTATCTCACACCGGCTACAAGCGCATCTACAACGAATACCCACCTACTCGGATATTAGTACAAGATGTTGCGCGGGTGATGCAAGAAGCTACGCAATCGGGAGGTGTACGACCATATGGTGTTAGTTTGTTGATTGCAGGTTGGGATGATGGAATTGAGCCAGAATCAGAGGATGTTGCTGGCGCGGAGGTGCATCCGGATGAGAAGAAACCATCGGGCAAGACTGGCGGTATTTTGAAGGGTGGACCTATGTTATATCAGGTTGATCCAAGCGGTAGTTACTTTCCATGGAAGGCGACTGCCATTGGAAAGAATGCTACTTCTGCGAAGACTTTCCTGGAGAAGAGATATACCGAGGGATTGGAGTTGGAAGATGCCGTGCACATTGCTCTATTGACGTTGAAGGAGACTATTGAAGGAGAGATGAACGGCGACACAGTAGAGATTGGCAAGTTTAACAAACCAAATAAAAGCTCTACCTTACTAACATATTTTTAGGTATTGTGGGACCACCAGCCGATCATTTATTGGGCATCGAGGGAGTCGAGGGAGCTCAAGGCCCACGTTTCAGAAAATTGAGCCCTCAAGAAATTGAGGATTACCTTACGAATCTATGAGCTGCTTTTCTTTTTCTTCTGCAATAGCAATGAACTTTAACGTAGTCCCAAGGTCATGATGTATTATAGAATGGCATAAGAAGGCAAAATGAGCACAGAGATACCATACCGAGTTGTTTTTATCAATTCTTGCCCCCGCTCTAGCGTGAACTCGAACTGAATACTCTTTTTTATCCATTCTTGCTCCCACCTCGAAGTTTCTTATTTTAGAAATCAAGAAGAGATCTCCTCCACAAAAACAAAACTACACTTATACCCCGCCCACACTCCTACACATCTCTTCCCACTCCCCTCGCCAAACCCCAAATCCACCAGTCTCCACTCCTCGCATCTTCCCCTCTCCTCGTCTCCAAGCCCAAGTTGTCCATTCCCATTCTCTCCTATAACGTACAGTTCTCTCTCGGTTGTAAGTACGACCATGTGATTTTCGCCAATGCTAAAATCGAGGATATCGACTCCGTGAATATCTAGGGGTATGGGATCGTGATCCGAGTTGGAGGTGGGGGAGGATGAGGATGAGGATGGGTTGGACAGCTCGGGGATTATCGAGGGGGTATTACTACTACCCCAGATATAAAGATCATGCCCGGTAGTCAAAGCGGCTGTGAGGGCGCCAGCAGAGGAGAGCTTGTGGATAGGTCCGGTAGGGAGGGAAGTTAGGGTTGTGACGAGGGTGGGTTTGTTGGCGGGGTTTGAAGAGGTGATTTCGCGGCCGAGGCAGGTGGGATATCGTTCATCGCCCCAGGTGTAGAGGTTTCCTTCTTGGGTGAGTGCGGTGAAGGTGGTGCTGTTTGAGACGAGTTGGGTGATGTGGGGAAGGGGGAGAATGAAGTCGGGGTTGGTGTTGGAGAGGTAGGTGTGGAGTGAGGGGTATTGGGTTAGGGTTTGGGGGGTGTAAGCTGGGGGTATTAGTAGAGGTATGGGGGTGGAAAAGGGGATGGGAGAGGGGGAGTTACCTGCAATTTTATCGTTTCCTGCTGATGTTGCGTTGATTGAGATATCTGGGGATGATCTAGAGTCATTGTTGATGCGCTCTAGTTGTGCCTGTAAGAACCCATCTGAAGAGCCAGATACTTTGATTGATTGGGGGGAGCCCGTGGAATCATTTAATATTGCTGCTATGGATGGAAATTAAGTTAGCTGCTATGTTATATGAAATGAATACAAGAGTCTCTTAAACCATGCACCAAATTTACGATACCTCTGTGCTTGTTAGCTGACCTCAAACTCAGGCCATTATATATAACACGGAGTTCCGCTCGCTAATAAGGTAGGCTTGTTATACAGACCACGCCTCACATTGTAGTAAGGACCGGAGTTGAAACTGCTTCCGACTTGTAATCCCCGGTGAGCTTTCCTGGCTTTTCATTGATTTTTAAAATTAAAACTTAGGAAATGAATAGACTCGACTACTCGTACTCTAACTAAGGTAGATTTGAATCTACAGCACCGAGTAGACTACTACCCTCTTGAGGCTTTCTTCAAAACATCTCATTGCACTCTGATCATGTGAACTACACGTGATGATAGTGTAGAAACTTAAAATGTTGGACTCTGATTGAAACCACCGAAATTTTGGATAAGAAGTCAATAATACCAACATACCTAAGCAAGCTGAAACAGAAGTTCCAATGATCTGGATACTTCCCTTTGCCGTTAACACCCGTTTGAAGGTATAGACATCCTCAGGTTCATCAGAAAGATCTCCTTCAAATTGCAGTTGATTCCAAGCATTAAACCCACATGCCCATAACTCCATTCTTCACCTCGTATCACCAAAAGATGCAACCTTGGGAATATTCAACCTTACCAAGACAATAAGTTGATCTTATTCTACCACAATAGCCTAAAGAGGGGGGAGTGGGTGAGTACTACTACTACAGTACGTCCGTAAAAGGTTCGCTAACGTAACACTGGACTCTAGAGTTGCGGCGAATAGGTGGGATGTCAGCAATTCCATAACCTTACATCTTACATTACATATGGATTACATTGGAACTTTATGCTGCACGACCAATTCCACCATCATCTTAAAATAAAATAAAATCAAAACATCACTTTTTGATCGCAACTTCACATCCCATACCCAACCAACCATTTCGAGATATCACAACATCTTATTTGCATGCGACGATCCTATTCAATAGTATATACTTCTCGAGGTACTCGTCAGTGCGACTTCAGGCTTCCGAATTCCATTTTCCTGCTGCCTATGGCGGAGTCTTAATTCCTCCTGGCCAGCCCTCAATATTGGTCCTGATCAGCCATCGTTGTACCCATTCATTTCTTGTGCATAACTTTCTATACCTTTTGAAGTTCAAAAGGATTGACTTGCGAAAATATTTCTTCCAGTTAAAAGAATATTTACAATTGTCATTCGCCATTATCATCATTATCCCCCCAACGTTTTCTCTTTACACTAGAAAAGTTCCTGAAAATCACTCTATTTCCTGAACGCCTACCTCAGAACTTTCTAATCCAGAATTTGGAGAAAGTATCAAAATCAAATATTCGATTGCCTTTATTTTTGTCAATTGTTTTGCTCAAAGGACTCGTGTGGGATTCGGCGGGGCTCAATTGAGGGGCATCAAGCGACCTTACTCCTATCTCAACACAACCACGATTGCGGTGGATAAGCCTCGTGCGTGGTGTATCCTCGAAATCAAAAACGCACAATTATCTTAAATGGTCACCATGAACATCAATCTACCTATCCGAACTGCTAGTCGGAGGAACGATGAAAGTCGGAATCACTACACCTCTGGCAGCTATACCCCCACTTCTTCAACCGAAGCGATCGCTGGGCCAATACGAGAGCCTGCCCCCGTGAATGAAAGACTAATTGTTGGTCTGGATTTTGGGACAACATATTCTGGGTATGTCTATTTTCACAGCTTTGTCTTACCAAGATATCCGTGGCACCTCGAAAGCGGAATCTTAAACTTCTGGATGGTTGCGTAATTCAGCTATACTACTGCTTGTGCTTTTGAATTCATGTCAGAATTTAGACACTTTCTTTCTAGTCTTTCGTAGCCTTGGAAGGCCTTCATCTTATGAAATTTCATCCTAAAAGCGTTTTTAATATTAGTGCCTCATACAAGCTTTTGTGCCACAGTTTTGATCTCAAATGTCAACACAAATGCTAACATCTATTCAGCGTTGCCGTTGTATACACATCAAATCCTGATGATGTAGATATCATCAAAACTTGGCCTGGAAGTAATGGAATCACATCCGACAAAGTGCCAACAGAAATTGGATATTCCAGACCGACAGGATCACCAGCTGGGACTGAACCGACGATAAAATGGGGTTGTCAATTCCGCCCTGAAGAACCTCGACTGCGATGTATCAAACTATTTCTCGACAGATCTCAAAAATTACCATTTTACGTTAGTCCAGCTGAAACAGCTAACCAGTTGAAGGAGCACAGCAAGAATGTTGTCGATGCCGTCAGTGATTATTTAACTCAAATTTACAAGCACACAATGGAGACTTTAACTCGCCGATATGGAGAATTGTTCATGTCAACTACGAAAGTCGAATTTGTCCTTACTTGCCCTGCAGTCTGGTCTGATGCCGCGAAGAACACCACACTTCAAGCAGCAGAGAGGGCGGGAATGGGCGACAAGTCGGCCATCCAGATGATAAGTGAGCCTGAAGCTGCTGCTGTCTACACCTTGAAAGCTATTCAACCGAATCACCTACAAGCCGGTGACAATTTCGTGGTATGCGATGCTGGGGGAGGCACAGTCGATCTCATCGCCTATAAAATCATATCTCTCAAGCCACTACAAGTGGAGGAGTCCGCGGTAGGCACAGGTGGACTTTGCGGAAGTGCATTCCTTAATTATCGATTTGAGGAACATTGTAAGAGTCGGATAGGAGTCACACGGTTCGAAGAGATGAAAATGAAGAAAGCGAAATCCTGGCAAATGGGATTGAAATACTGGGAAGAATACGTAAAACGAGATTTCGACGAAGAAAATAACACTGAGTTCAATATTCCACTGCCAGGTCTTGCAGATGATATAGATGCCGGTCTGGATGGTGGATTTTTCATTATGACGACTGCTCAAGTTAAAGATATTTTTGAGCCAGTTGTAAAAGAGGTGTGTGATTTGGTACAAGGCCAAGTTGATGGAATTAGGCAAAAAGGAGGCATCGTCTCGGGTATTGTACTCGTCGGAGGATTTGGACAAAGTAACCATCTATACAAAAGATTAAAATCGCATTTCAACAGCTCAGCGCCACCACCTTACAGCGAGCGACCCACCCATGCACAATCTGTAGCCCTAGCAGAAAGCAATTCTGTAGAGGTTATGCAGCCTATAAATGCATGGACGGCTGTGGTTCGAGGAGCAGTACTTAAGGGTCTGGAAGGAAGTGTGGTGGTTTCCAGGAAAGCGAGAATGCATTATGGGACTTCCTACGCAACTGTTTATGATGAGGATAAACATAATGTTAGCGAGAGATATTGGAGTCCATTATGGGAACGTTGGATGGTCAGTGATAGGATGCAATGGCATCTCAATAAGGTTAGCTCTAATTTTCTTCCCCTTTCGTCGCCAACGCCACTAAAACCGCCCAGGGCGATACTCTTAGCACAGACACTCCCGTCTCATTTCACTATACGCGCAATTTCCGCCCTGGGCAATCACTAATCGTATCCGACGACCTCATTGCCTGCGATTCTGACGGCGAACCCCCCGCATCCTATACGAGGGATCTAATAAGTGTGTGCACGCTCACCACGGACCTGGGGGCTGTACCCAAGAGTTTGTATACGAGATTGACGACCACGAGGGGAGTGGAATTTCTCAATCTCGATTTTACGCTGGAGATGGTCGTCGAGAGTGCAGGGTTGGCGTTTGAGTTGAAGGTGGATGGGTATAGGTATGGGAGGGTGGAGGTGGAGTTTCATTGAGGGATGGATATTGATAATGCGTGTTTAGGCAAGAGCGGGGTGAGGGTATGGGGGTGGGGGGAGAAGACTTGTCGTTTGCGAAGTGGGAAAGGTAGATGGAACTTCGGTTTGAAATGATACCATGATCATTTATGTCGCATGAATACATATATTTTCGATGCAGGAAAGCGATAATGAGAGCATTTAGAAATTCACACATTGATAAAGTTAAGATTTCGATGCTTTTGTGTGTGTCATGATTTCCTTCATACTCAAAAATGACCTCACCTGCGAGATATCGTGCTCATTCAATTCTGTATATTAAGCACCGCACCAAGCTGTTGAAGTTGAGGGGCTGTTGCTCTGCTCCACATTTTTCAAAAACAACGGCGGCGATACTGTATTATCAGGTATAAACAGTAGTGTAGTTCCAAAACCAAGGATGGCTGGTCTCACGAGCAATAACTTAAGCTTTTAGGGGTTTCTTAAACAGCTCCAAATGAGTATTAATCGCAGAAATAAGTCCAAGCTACCCTACGTCCTGTCCTGTCCGTTCTTTCCCATCTTTATCTTTTATAGTTGTTCCTTCCCTTCTCGCTTGTGGTACTCCGTATGTTTAGTTTCATCGCTTTCATACTGATATCATACTGACATCATACTTTAGATTTTCTTTTGCTTTTCCTTCAAGTTGCATGTAACATAATCTTACATGTGAGTTGTCCATTATCACTGCGGATGTATTTTTAGAAGAAAAAAATGAAGCGATAGATTATATTACATTACGTTACGTTAGACACATGGCTCCAACCTTTCGTATTTTCGTATGAACAATGGATGGATACACGTCACGAAATTTCGCGGCCGGGAATTTTTGGCGGTATGTATGAAACCCCCATGTTGGAGTCGAAGGACCTCTGAAAATCCAAATTCGATGGTGGATGCGGAAGATTGTTCCTAGATTTTATGTACCTTTAGATGTAACAATCCAACGATTAGTATTTGATAATCTCTAGAAAGCGGCTTTCGAATCTCTTTCCACTGATCTTTGCTCATTCATTCTTACAAATTCGCTCCTTGACAAATGAACAATTCTTAGACAGTACTACATGAAACTGAACAAAAAGGAATACAATGATTGAAGTTACGATGGAAAAGTATACATTGAAATGGAGATGTGATACTGTACTGTGGAATGGGTTGGTCGATTTATAGGTTTGGGGGATGCTGTGATATGGTAGAGTCGGCCAAGGGATGCAGAAGTTCCATGGAGAATTATTAGTATATTGATCAATGCTCTGGTTGATTACGCCTGCTACCTTTACAATGATTGGATGAGAGTTGTTGTTAATTCACATACGTCTCTGTCGGCGATTAGCGAGACCTTCGCAGCAATGATCAACGGCTTGAGAGAGTCATTAACATGATGGCTCGCTGTGCAATTTTCGAGAATATTTTCTTTCAATGGCAAACTTCTGAAACTATACATTTACAATCGTCGAGCACCGCTCTCTACACCTCATGATTGACATTTCTGGCGCAAACCTGCAAGTACTTTTAACATAATGTGGCCAAACGTAGTGGTATGAATTCGCCTATGTTAAGATGTGATCTCCAAGAAACCTTTGACGACGTCGAACAAAAGGAGGTCGAGGCTGATAGAACTGCCCATCTTATCGGCATGTCTTGCAAATGGTCTTAACTAATGCTAAAAGTCTGGACAATAATACAGGGAGAATAGCTTCGCGAATTGACATTCTCATCTAAAGTATTGCAAATATGCAACAAATGCAGGCCTGATACTCGGGCAGACTTGGTTGACATATCACATACAGCCCAACTCCGAGCCTAGGGAATATAACGCTATACCATCGCTAACCAAGGATGTGAAGCATTCAGAGCGCGCCCAAGACACTAATGGGGCTGGTATCATTTGGTGTATCTTGTTTAGACTGCTGCCAATCGGGACGGAGAGACACTCGCTGCATATAACTCACGGAAGCCGAGATAGAATTACAGTGAGAAATTTTGACTCCCTTGGGATCCCCGGCTGTACACAATGTGAACTTGTGAACATAATGACAATGGTACTATCATAATCATGCGAAGATCTAACATCGGGATACTTTCTCCATCTGTCAATGACCGTGACCAGGCTGCCCTAGGACAAAGACACATTCCTCCAACATGATATGCTATTGAGTTCCCGAAAGGCACAAAATTTGATCCTTGGGTTGGACCCTTCAGACCCACTGCGACACGAATAAAGAGACTGCGGTATTTTGCTGGGGACAAATACCGGTCCTGCGGACGAAGCGTTTCAATAAGAAACTTCTTCGTACTGAGACTCTCATGGGGAGCACCAAATGTGGATTGCAAGCTATAACTGATCGTTAGAGCTTGAATATCAGTCGCTGCGTCAAGTTTATGAGCCTGCAGATTCTACCGCGATCTTTGACATGTTATGCACCTTTCAAAGTAGACCAAATGGCTCCATCATCACTTGTGCCACAATGCGCTGCTCCCTCTCAGACGGAGATGTCGCAATCATCCAGTCAAATTTACCATGTTGGCATTCATATCTCCTAAGTCCAGTATCAAGGCTAACAATAATTAGAATGCTCTTCATCGACTGAAGAATCTACACACAATTTCGAGTCGCGACAACAGATAATTGGAATTGAAGATCGGGGCTTCCTTTTGCAACAAACAGTATAGTGAAACGAGCAAATTGGATACAAGATAAACCTCTTCACTACTGCACTTGCCCGGTGAGTTCCAGATTTGATAACCGAACATTCAATTGGTCAGCCGACTTCGACGTGTTAAGCGCTATCCACACTGCTGGGCCTAAAGGGAAGGGTTCCACGGCAGCCTTCATCTTTTCGATATCATCTTGATTATTAACCGATAAATACACTTCTTCATCGCTAAGCAAGATTGATCCCTATACATCGCCACACATGCGAAGCGTGCAGAAACGAATCCGAATCCGAAAGTCACAAGCAATAGATTTTACGAACACTTCTATAAACGAAAATAAATTTGCGCAATACTTATCGAAGATATAGGATCGATTAGCGATAGACATTCGACCGGTTTCCCAGAGACTAGTGTCCACCATTGGCGAAATTTCTCACGCTGATTGGTGTCTATGCATTCATCCAGAAGGATGTCGAGAGGGTTGTGGTTGAGGTTTGCATTGGGGGATGCTATGCCTTAACCAATATTATCCGCCAGCCCAGCGTCTGCGGAATCACTAGTTTGGGAAAAGGAATTGCATAGGCCAAGGGGGCATCATGAAAACCGGGACCCCTGTGTTCACTATTTCACAGAGCTTGGAGCCATGGCCGCTCTAGAGGATCTAGCACGGAAGGAAGGTGCAGATCGAGCACAATGGCCCAGAAGATATGAGACGCACCACTATCAAAGGATTCATTGGCTGCTCGATGAAGCTCATACCATGGAAATTACTGGGCTTTTGGGGCCTTGGGCGGCTAAAAACTTAGGGTCGCAGCGACAGGTTCGACGTGTCCTTATTTTGAATCAACACACCAATGATGCGACCGCACTTCTTCGGCATCTGTGGAATATGATGACATCAGCGACATCGCAATAGGGTAGCTGCTGAGAGTCCGTCTTTCACCAGGCCATCTTCTGCACGAACATCCTATGGGAACGAAATGAAACTCCTAATACTGAAAGGATCTCTATGAACTACTCGGGGGGCTCAGAGGAGGATCTTAAATTGCAGCATGAATTAGCAGCGTGATGGACTAAAATCAGCGGGGGAGACTCCGCAGTAGCCCTGGTATAAACGTTTGAAGGGGCCATTCGATATGCAGCTAACTGTCACGGTGATAAAATTTCTAGGGGTGAAGAGGACATCAGCGCGGCAGAATTGATCACCGGAATTCTCCATCTGATGGGTAGTGTCATTAAATTCCTGGATACGTTTGTATGCCGAGAAAGTCGTTATTGAACCACTTGAGTAGGACAACAAAAGACAATAACACATCGTTTTCTCTCGACCCAGATTGTTCCCTGTTTGATCCATTATACATAAGTTTGATTCAGCCAGAGCGAGAACATCGTTTAGTAAGCTGCCTCTAGAACATCAGCTTCACCATGATATATGAATTAGATAGATAATTCAATCTTCCCTAATCGAAGCATACTAAGTTAATAGACTTATCTCACTTTGAATAAGCTTCAAAGCCTTGCTTTTTCTACAATGATCTGACCTTCAGTAACTCTCACTATAGATGGTATAAACTAAATAGGCACTGCATGTCGATCAGCTAAGGATGTTCATATTGATGGATACTGGAGTAAATATGGGTTGAACTCTTCAAGGTGAGACGAAAGAAGAAAGTGCTCCGTACCACAAAAGAATATAACTTCAAATCAGAAGATAATGTTTGTAAGACTAAAGCTGTAACTAATTACACCAAGCCACTCTGCATAGTATTGTATACATCATATTCCAACAAATATCACTGTGTTGTAATGTATCGCAACATGGGCGGGAAGAGTACAATAAACTGATCGCCACAGGGATACTGAGTCTTCCTCTATTCAAGTCATATATCATGGAAGAGAGTGAGCCCTCCGCGTCCTTTACCACTTTCTCCGAACGATAAATTGCTAATCCTTTGCTGGTCGGTTTTCGTATTTATACCCTCACATTTCACTTCCTAACCCACTTCCGTCCAAAGTATCTCTCTTAACAAGTTTTCAGATAAGAATCGAACTGAATGGCAAAGTTTCCAAGCCTTCGGTATGCATCGTCTCCGCGAAATTTGGAGTGAGGATATCAGACGGTAGGTAATACTTTCCTTTGCAGAATATTTATAATCCTGAGTAATTCTCAAGTGTTTACTACACAAGGTTTGGCGGAAGTTTTGGAATGGGAGTGTGAAATATATTCCATACCACATTGATATGTCTCCGGATCAAGATATGCCTGTAATTCGGATCATTTAAAGTTACCCGATTCTCTAAATGATCCACAGCGGCTTAATTGCTCCTCAGCAGTTGCGATGTGAGCGATATATGAGGGATGGAGTGATGATAATTTATCCCTCTGGCCATCTCCAGAGGATCGCCTGTCATCAATCGCAATTGAATACACATCTCCAATGATATTTGAAAGTTTGAGTGATAATTCACCTCCTTGGTCCGCTCCCCACTCTCTGGTCATACTTCGTGGCACATATGTGGAGTTGGGCTGACGGTTGTTTGTCATAGATAACTTTTCGGAGGCTGCGGGCCCGGCATTGTTATACCGAGGGGTCTTGCTGTCGTGGTATGGTTGCATCGCATTTCAAGGTCTCCAGGAGTGTAGGCAAGCATACTTTGATCGAGAAATCAGCTGTCCATGTGTGTTGGCTGTATGGCCGCACCAGAGTACCAGCGCGGCGATTTCGTCGGTAGTATCTACTGCAACCGTGAATATCACAAAGGGGAATGATCAATTCATAAGGCTCATTGCCGCACCCCGTGACACCGAATTCTTCTCGCATATACTGTGGTTTATGATAAGGCGACCACTAATATATGTCTATATATTCAATCTTTAAAATGGAGAATATATATAAGACATTCCATATCCGAATCTACCATGCTATTAATCGTTTCATAAAAACATAAACCCCTGACCAGCTCACCGAACGCCGAGTATGCAAGCGACTGAGGCTGTGCCGCCATCACCAACCTTGCGGTGAAGGCAAAGAGTATGATTGGAAGAAAACTGATGTTGCACTGCATGATGAAAGGCGCTGCATGAGATGTTAAAAGCTAAAAGTGCTTCTAGAAGGTCTGATGCATGCATGATTCGTGGGGGAAAGCCCTATATACGTACTAGCCTGTAGGCCTCGGGCGAGGAATTGGGACAGGGCTCGTACGGGATGCGAAAAACAGCCTGTGATATTTCAGCTATTGAGAACCTATTGATGTTAGAAATTTGTTGGATACGAGATCGGTCAGCTTTATTGTCCTTCAAAGCTAATTTGGGCATGGTTGGGAAGGCGATAATTTGAGAGGCTAGGATGACTTCAAAACTACCAAATCGGTTGGTATGACAGGGGCCCCGCAACGACCACGGTTTATGAGGCTGTCTGTCTTTTTACGCCATTGCTCTCCCTATGGTATGGGTTGTTTAAGAATTACCTCATCTTGGCTCGGTGATCTATTTCATCCAAACGTACAGGTAGGTATGTTGCTAGGTGGCTGGCTTGCTTCCCTTGATCGGACACCGATATGAATTATTATATGGAAAGGCTCGACTGCTCCAT
The DNA here is from genome assembly GCA_002162505.1 of Myriosclerotinia scirpicola. Classification (NCBI taxonomy): domain Eukaryota; kingdom Fungi; phylum Ascomycota; class Leotiomycetes; order Helotiales; family Sclerotiniaceae; genus Myriosclerotinia; species Myriosclerotinia scirpicola. The sequence continues at coordinate 723,072 of NGKG01000004.1, forward strand.
AGATAAAAATACCCAAACAAGCTATCTTACGTGGAAATATACCTTACCATTCAAAGACACCGAAGGATGCCTAGCAAACCCCGCATATATGCACGATTGACAGGACACAAAAATGCAAGTGAAGTGCTATTTATTCATAACGACATTGCCATAATTCATGAGAAGTATATTTCATTATCATAATCCAAGTCTCAAAGCATATAAGCATATTTGCATCCCAAAAAAATAAATAAAGAAAGAAACAAATTTGGGTATAGAAATCGTTCAAGAGACTTTCCTTTTCGACTATGATCCAGCATCGCGAAAATTGAAATTTGTGAGAGACGCAGAACAAAACGCTTAATAAAATACTAACGTTGCGCAGTTGAAGTGGATTATTGGCCAGTCCCACTCGGTGTACTCTTTCTTGGGTTAAGGCTACTGTGCTTGAGCAACGAGCAGATATGCCCTGACCAAAGGCGATCGATCGTGTGGGCGCAAAAGGCCTGTGTACCTACATAACATGGGAACCCGCATATAACTTTACTCATTCGGCAAGAGAGCAGAATCCAATAACACAAATAAGAAAAATTCCCAAAGACTGGAGAGATAGTGGCAAGATTCGTCATCGCGCACAGCCACTACCATCTCGGCATTGCAAGTATAAGATCGTTGAGTTTTCCCAACATTCTTTCTACTCTGAACATATAATCCTTTTCCGAAAGGCATCAGCCCGAGGACTCAAGTGAGTTCTGTATGCTTGATAGACACTGCTCGATGCTTCCTTGACGAAGTTGAGCTCTGTCTTTCCTTTCCTTTGTTTGTGTGGCTTGAACGTTGACGATCTCGTTCCTCCTTCTGAAGATTGTGCGGAACTTTAGATTCTCTCTCCTTCTTGACTTTTTCTTCAGGCGTCTCAAATCCTTTTCGTACGAGACCAGGTACTGTCGGACGCTCGGTATATTGCTCGGCCAAAGCGTAATCCGCATCGCTCATCAGACCATTCTTCCACATATAATTGAGTACCAAAAAGTCTGGCCTGATATTTGTTTCTCCATCGAGAAGATGCTCACGACTGTGCATCATTCTATGTCTCCAGTTGCTATACGAATCGTAGTTGTCTTCGAACTCCTCGTCACAAAAGAGGCAGAGGCATTTTGATGGAGGAAGAAGGTTGTTGAAATGGGATAGGGTATGCGCAAGCCAGTTCTCAGAGTCGTCTGGATGGAAGGTTACGCCGCAATTTATCGATATGAACTCGCATGGAAGGACGACAGTGGTATTAATTCGAGAGGCCGATGGTGCCAGGAGGTGCCACCCAGCTATAGGATTGATTTGAGCAGACTGTCGGCTTGTTGCTGTCGTTCTTGATTCATGAGACTGCCTGCTAAACACACTCTCGTCATATTTAATACTAGGAGATATCGTCGATGCGGAGTCCTGGCTTATGATGGAGCGTGTCGGGGTATTGTACGATTCATTTGTGTATCGTCGAGGAAGAGACAGCCTGCTGGGACAGCTGGTACGATGAGTACCCGTGAGGAGACCCGGGAGAGCATTTTCAGAATCATTCAGGTACCGGACCATGCTCGGATTATCCAAAGTCGCCATTTTCGTATGTATGTATGGATGAAGGATGAAGGGAAAGTGGAGTTTTCGATAAGATAAGAACGATCTTGCCGATCAAGAGGAATGGACCCCTATAACTATGACGAGTGTCAGGATGAACTGGAGCCGACGACAGCGACGACAATGATGACATAAGAAGCTGTGAAAGCAAATTTTTAGATGTACTAGGGGTAAATCTAATGCATACTGACCTGAAAGTCTGGTGTTGTATAATTGTGAGTGGTAGTTTCGCAATTTTGGCGGGGATTGGGGAATTGGGGAATTGGCTTCGACAAGCTCGGAAGGAACTCTAGCCAAGTAGCGAGAAATTATGGTTTTGGTGCTTTCCCCAGATTTTGGTGAAACGAACGACTGGTCTTCTCCTCCAGATTACAACACACCGCAAACACGCAAACACCAATAATCTTCAACTGTATTCAACAATAAATTTCTTCCTTCCTTCCTTTATTTCCTATACGTTGTCTCTCAAAAGTTTAAGAGAAAAGAGCAGTATCTTATTTAATGAGATCCTGTCATTTGGGTGCAAAAGAAGAAGGGCATGAGATTTGATAAAGTGCTGACAACAAACACATCAATCAACAGTGGAGGGAGCACAATTTAAAGATGCAAGCCAAAATCAGCTTCCACTCACACACCCTTTCAGCGTGGAGGCTCAAATATACTTTGGGGTATCTTTTCCTTTCTTCTTTTCCGACATTCCACTCAAGTGCTTTCTGTCATGGACGGACATGAAGCAAACCCTTTTCTGGCGGAGCATCTACTCATTCGTCTGTTTGCGAGCAATGGTTTCATCGGCCCAAAATCCGACCACATCCCATCCACATCCCCCACACCCAACGTATACAAGGGTCCTTGACGTTGTTACACTCCGATTCAGTACAAGGATTTTGGTGTTCATACATGCTTCGGAACGTTACCTAAACAAATGGATGGTTTGAATTCAGATTGCTGGAGCGACGACATGCAAATGCACCACCTATGCTTTTGCTGCATGTAACCATCCGTCAACCCTATAACTCAAGTGGTTCCTGAAAGCTACGGCGATTCACACCGCTATTTGAGAATACTTTCATACTATGAAATGGACACAAATCTACGAATATCATACAGACGAGGAGGTGAGAGGAAACTAATTCCTAAGAAAGCTGGATCATCAGACCCTATAGTGAGCCACGGCAGCACATGGTGAACATTCCTATTCGACGTTTATGTCTACTCGGTCAACATGGAGGATGGCTTTGGGCTCAAACGGCAGCTGTTCCACACCCTAACCATTCCCCTACGATCAACGCCAACGGGCTTTTAGGAATGGTCTATTCAGATGGTGACAGAAAATCTAGCCTCTGATTTGTCGACACCAAATTCAGGAGACCTTTGTCGTGATATGAGACTTTCTTACCATCGATATATGAACTCTGTGCGATTTCATACATTATCGCCAAGATTCCCATAAAGTTGAATACGGCATCTGATCTGCAGTGCTGCAAACTCTCGGCCCAGGACCTCAGACAACGACGATAGCGGCCACATTGATGACCCGGAGCACTATTCGAAAAGGAAAACTCGATCTTATCGTTAATCATAAATCCAAAAAATTGATGCAATGACATACGCCATTGGTATGTACAGTTGCGGGTCAAATACAAAAACACACTCGGGAATTTGGTTGTTCTTGCATGGCTCGTTCAAAAGCCCCGCACTTACCAATGATTCTGAAGAGGCAGGATGCTTAGTGAGCAGCAGAGCCTCAGTCGACCCCGCTTTAGTAATCGAGCCATGATACTATTGCTTGCTTGCATGCATGTGCAAGAGGAAGATCTCCAGCGGCTAATCACAGTATCTGTGTAACAGATATACATGTCGGATTACTATCTGAAGCTAACCTATCAATCGAGACTTTCCATGCTCATTGCACGAGTGTGTGCATGAGTCACTTGCAGCATAACAGAGATAATTTCGCCACCTTCCGTGGGTATCCTTTTTGTGTAATCGGTCATTAAGATGCTACTTTCCCTCTTGGCCTTCAATCAGGAGCGCAAAGCACTTTGATCTTCGCAACAATATTTACCAAATGGCTTCGCTCTCCATTTTCATCTCCGGCCTTCATAATTCCAGGGAATGTCACGCAGCTAATTTCTCGCTCGTTCAAGGTATCTTCATCCTCTCCCCCAATATCTTCCATTCTTTCCTCGTCAAACATTGTTCTTTGATGATCTTCAATCATAGGCATCATAATACTAAAAACCGCCTTTTGAACCCGCAATAGTCGCGAAAGGTCAATTGCGGTATGTAGTATAGTTTTTAGAGATTGGTCTCTAGTTTCGGAACTCTGGACATCACAGATTGGATCCAACAAACTATTCAATTGCGCCACAACGGTATTCACAACAGTGGCAGTTTCGGATTTAAGCTTTTCAGGAGCTTCTTTTAACAAGATCCCGAGCGTGGTAGAACGCCATTGATTCATAGCTTCTTCGGAACCTTCACATCTCGATCAGCTTTTTGACCCCCCGACTAATAGGATCACATTCCTTACCATAAGAGCCCAAAGTTGTCTCGGTTTTCGCGAGCTCCTGTGCTTGTTGATCTGGGAGGCCAACGAAATATGCTTGGAAGATATCAAATACCAACATACTTGATACAAGTGACTGTATGAAGTTGATTTTAGATGAGGTCGCTAGATGCTGATATGTCGGTACCCATAGCTCTAATTGTGCCCGTACATCATCCGAAGCTTTATCTAAGTCTATTTCAAGTCAGCTCAATATAACGCATTACTATACCACACTGTCAATAGCAATACAGCATTTACAAATTTTCCCGCTTAGCATCAGGTCATGAAATTTACCTCACAATGTGAAAGTGCCAAAAAAAAGCTCCAAACCTACCAATTCTCCCCCTCCTAAAATTCGAAATGACCCAATTCTGCAACGCATTCCCAATCCACTGCATCCTCTCCCCAACCACCTCATCCGTAACCTGCTCCCCTCCAACCCCACCCCGCCCACTACTACTGACCCACTCCTTCAACCCCCGCACTTGTCCCCTCAAAGCAATGATCTCCTCATCCTTCGCCCGCATCTCGGCCATGGCATCATTATAGGCTTCGCGAAAGGCATCGCGATCCAGCATCAAAGCGGAGATGCGACTCTGCACATCGGCGGTCCGGGGACAGGTGGCGTGGGCGGCGCGGAGCATGCGGAGTTGCGAAT